>JANJXV010001367.1:0-138480 GCA_024803745.1 Megascapheus bottae | reverse complement strand
TCCATTCTATGACTTCACAAACCTCCATTCTGTGACTTCACACACCTCAATTCTGTGACTTCACACTCCTCTATTATGACTTCACACACATCCATTGTATGACTTCACACACCTCCATTCTATGACTTCACACACCTTCATTCTGTGACTTCACACACCTCCATTCTGAGTTCACACACCTCCATTCTGTGACTTCACACAACTCCAATCTGACTTCACACAGCTCCATTCTATGTCTTCACACACCTCCATTCTGTGACTTCACACACCTCCATTCTGTGACTTCACACACCACCATTGTTTGACTTCACACACCTCCATTTTTGGACTTCACACACCAACATTCCATGACTTCACGCATCTCCATTTTATAAGTTCGCACACCTCCATTTTGACTTCACACACCTACATTCTGTGACTTCACACACCTTCATTCTACTTCAGAAACATCCATTCTATGACTTCACACACCTCCATTCTATGACTTTACAAACCTCCATTCTGTGACTTCACACACCTCCATTCTGAGTTAACACACCTCAATTCTGTGACTTCATACACCTCAATGCTCGCTTCACACACCTCCATTCTATGACTTCACACAATTCATTTCTATGACTTCACACACCTCTATTCTATGACTTCACACACCTCCATTGTGATTTCACACACCTCCATTCTGACTTCACAAACATCAATTCTGTGACTTCACACACATCCATTCTACGACTTAACACACCTCCATTATATGACTTCACAAACCTACATTCTGACTTCACACACCTCCATTCTGACTTCACAAACATCAATTCTGTGACTTCACACACCTCCATTCTATGACTTCACACACCTCCATTCTATGACTTCACACACCTCCATTCTATGACTTCGCACACTTCCATTCTTTGACTTCACACACCTGCATTCTTTGACTTCACACATCTCCATTGTGAGTTCACACACCTTCATTCTATGACTTCACACACCTCCATTCTAACTTTATACAGCTCCATTCTATGACTTCACACACCTCCATTCTGTGCCTTCACACATCTCCATTCTAGGACTTAACACACCTTCATTCTTACTTCACAAACATCCATTCTATGACTTCACACACCTCCATCTATGACTTCACACACCTCCATTCTATGACTTCACACACCTCCATTCTGTGACTTCACACATCTCAATTCTGTGACTTCATACACCTACATTATGACTTCACACACCTCCATTCTATGACGTCACACACCTCCATTCTATGACTTCACACACCTCTATTCTGTGACTTCACACACCTCCATTCTGAGTTCACAGAACTCCATTTTGTGACTTCACACACCTCCAATATGACTTCACACAGCTCCATTCTATGACTTCACACACCTCCATTCTTTGACTTCACACACCTCCATTCTATGAGTTCACACACCTCCATTTGTGACTCTACACACCACCTTTTTGACTTCACAAACCTCCATTCTGTGATTTCACACACCTCCATTCTGTGACTTCACACACCTCCATTCTGAGTTCACACACCTCAATTCTGTGACTTCACACACCTCAATGCTGGCTTCACACACCTCCATTCTATGACTTCACACAATTCCTTTCTATGACTTCACACACCTCCATTCTTTGACTTCACACACCTCCATTCTGACTTCACACACCTCCATTCTATGACTTCACAAACGTCTATTCTGTGACTTCACACACCTTTATTGTTTGACTTCACACACCTCCATTCTATGACTTCACACACCTCCATTGTATGACTTCACACACCTCCATTCTATGACTTCACAAACCTCCATTCTGTGACTTCACACACCTCAATTCTGTGACTTCACACTCCTCTATTATGACTTCACACACATCCATTGTATGACTTCACACACCTCCATTCTATGACTTCACACACCTTCATTCTGTGACTTCACACAACTCCATTCTGTGACTTCACACACCTCAATTTTGACTTCACACACTTCCATTCTTTGACTTCACACACCTCCATTCTGTGACTTCACACACCACCATTGTTTGACTTCACACACCTCCATTTTTGGGCTTCACACACCAACATTCCATGACTTCACGCATCTCCATTTTATAAGTTCGCACACCTCCATTTTGACTTCACACACCTCCATTCTGTGACTTCACACACCTCCATTCTATGATTTCACACAATTCATTTCTATGACTTCACACACCTCCATTCTTTGACTTCACACACCTCCATTGTGATTTCTCACACCTCCATTCTGACTTCACAAACATCAATTCTGTGACTTCACACACATCCATTCTACGACTTCACACACCTCCATTCTATGACTTCACACACCTCCATTCTATGACTTCACACACCTCTATTCTGTGACTTCACACATCTCAAATCTGTGACTTCATACACCTACATTATGACTTCACACACCTCCATTCTATGACTTCACACACCTCCATTCCATGACTTCACACACCTCTATTCTGTGACTTCACACACCTCCATTCTATGACTTCACACACCTCCATTCTATGACTTCACACACCTCCATTCTATGACTTCACACACCTCCATTCTGACTTCACACACCTCCTACCTATGACTTCACAGACCTCCATTCTGTGACTTCACACACCTCCATTCTGAGTTCACACACCTCCATTCTATGAATTCACACACCTCCATTTTGACTTCACACACCTCCATTCTATGAGTTCACACACCTCCATTCTGACTTCACACACCTCCATTCTATGACTTCACACACCTCCATTCTGACTTCACACACCTCCATTCTATAACTTCACACAACTCCATTCTGACTTCACACACCTCCATTCTGTTGCTTCACACACCTCCATTCCATGACTTCCCACAGTTCCATTCGATGACTTCACACACCTCCATTCTTTGACTTCACACACCTCCATTCTATGAGTTCACACACCTCCATTTGTGACTCTACACACCACCTTTTTGACTTCACAAACCTCCATTCTGTGATTTCACACACCTCCATTCTGTAACTTCACACACCTTTATTTTTTGACTTCACACACCTCCATTGTTTGACTTCACACACCTCCATTCCATGACTTCACACACCTCCATTCTATGAGTTCACACACCTCCATTCTATGAGTTCACACACCTCCATTTTGACTTCACACACCTCCATTCTATGACTTCACACACCTTCATTCTTACTTCAGAAACATCCATTCTATGACTTCACGCACCTCCATTATATGACTTCACAAATCTCTGTTCTGTTACTTCACTCACCTCCATTCTGAGTTCACACACCTCCATTCTCTGAGTTCACACACCTCCATTCTGTGACTTCACACACCTCCATTCTGTGACTACACACATCTCCATTCTGTGACTTCACACACCTCCATTCTATGACTTCACACACCTCCATTCTGTGACTTCACACACCTCCACTCTGTGACTTCACACACCTCAATTTTGACTTCACACACTTCCATTCTTTGACTTCACACACCTCCATTCTGTGACTTCACACACCACCATTGTTTGACTTCACACACCTCCATTTTTGGACTTCACACACCAACATTCCATGACTTCACGCATCTCCATTTTATAAGTTCGCACACCTCCATTTTGACTTCACACACCTACATTCTGTGACTTCACACACCTTCATTCTACTTCAGAAACATCCATTCTATGACTTCACACACCTCCATTCTATGACTTTACAAACCTCCATTCTGTGACTTCACACACCTCCATTCTGAGTTCACACACCTCAATTCTGTGACTTCACACACCTCAATGCTGGCTTCACACACCTCCATTCTATGACTTCACACAATTCATTTCTATGACTTCACACACCTCCATTCTTTGACTTCACACACCTACATTCTGACTTCACACACCTCCATTCTATGACTTCACACACCTCCATTCTGACTTCACACACATTCATTCTATGACTTCACACAACTCCATTCTGACTTCACACACCTCCATTCTGTGACTTCACACACCTCCATTCCATGACTTCCCAGACTTCCATTCGATGACTTCACACACCTCCATTCTTTGACTTCACACACCTCCATTCTATGAGTTCACACACCTCCATTTGTGACTCTACACACCACCTTTTTGACTTCACAAACCTCCATTCTGTGATTTCACACACCTCCATTCTGTGACTTCACACACCTCCATTCTGAGTTCACACACCTCAATTCTGTGACTTCACACACCTCAATGCTGGCTTCACACACCTCCATTCTATGACTTCACACAATTCCTTTCTATGACTTCACACACCTCCATTCTTTGACTTCACACACCTCCATTCTGACTTCACACACCTCCATTCTATGACTTCACAAACGTCCATTCTGTGACTTCACACACCTTTATTGTTTGACTTCACACACCTCCATTCTATGACTTCACACACCTCCATTGTATGACTTCACACACCTCCATTCTATGACTTCACAAACCTCCATTCTGTGACTTCACACACCTCAATTCTGTGACTTCACACTCCTCTATTATGACTTCACACACATCCATTGTATGACTTCACACACCTCCATTCTATGACTTCACACACCTTCATTCTGTGACTTCACACACCTCCATTCTGAGTTCACACACCTCCATTCTGTGACTTCACACAACTCCAATCTGACTTCACACAGCTCCATTCTATGTCTTCACACACCTCCATTCTGTGACTTCACACACCTCCATTCTGTGACTTCACACACCACCATTGTTTGACTTCACACACCTCCATTTTTGGACTTCACACACCAACATTCCATGACTTCACGCATCTCCATTTTATAAGTTCGCACACCTCCATTTTGACTTCACACACCTACATTCTGTGACTTCACACACCTTCATTCTACTTCAGAAACATCCATTCTATGACTTCACACACCTCCATTCTATGACTTTACAAACCTCCATTCTGTGACTTCACACACCTCCATTCTGAGTTAACACACCTCAATTCTGTGACTTCATACACCTCAATGCTCGCTTCACACACCTCCATTCTATGACTTCACACAATTCATTTCTATGACTTCACACACCTCTATTCTATGACTTCACACACCTCCATTGTGATTTCACACACCTCCATTCTGACTTCACAAACATCAATTCTGTGACTTCACACACATCCATTCTACGACTTAACACACCTCCATTATATGACTTCACAAACCTACATTCTGACTTCACACACCTCCATTCTGACTTCACAAACATCAATTCTGTGACTTCACACACCTCCATTCTATGACTTCACACACCTCCATTCTATGACTTCACACACCTCCATTCTATGACTTCGCACACTTCCATTCTTTGACTTCACACACCTGCATTCTTTGACTTCACACATCTCCATTGTGAGTTCACACACCTTCATTCTATGACTTCACACACCTCCATTCTAACTTTATACAGCTCCATTCTATGACTTCACACACCTCCATTCTGTGCCTTCACACATCTCCATTCTAGGACTTAACACACCTTCATTCTTACTTCACAAACATCCATTCTATGACTTCACACACCTCCATCTATGACTTCACACACCTCCATTCTATGACTTCACACACCTCCATTCTGTGACTTCACACATCTCAATTCTGTGACTTCATACACCTACATTATGACTTCACACACCTCCATTCTATGACGTCACACACCTCCATTCTATGACTTCACACACCTCTATTCTGTGACTTCACACACCTCCATTCTGAGTTCACAGAACTCCATTTTGTGACTTCACACACCTCCAATATGACTTCACACAGCTCCATTCTATGACTTCACACACCTCCATTCTGTGACTTCACAAACCTACATTCTGACTTCACACACCTCCATTCTGACTTCACAAACATCAATTCTGTGACTTCACACACCTCCATTCTATGACTTCACACACCTCCATTCTATGACTTCACACACCTCCATTCTATGACTTCACACACTTCCATTCTTTGACTTCACACACCTGCATTCTTTGACTTCACACATCTCCATTGTGAGTTCACACACCTTCATTCTATGACTTCACACACCTCCATTCTGACTTTATACAGCTCCATTCTATGACTTCACACACCTCCATTCTGTGCCTTCACACATTTCCATTCTAGGACTTAACACACCTTCATTCTTACTTCACAAACATCCATTCTATGACTTCACCCACCTCCATTCTATGACTTCACACACCACCATTGTTTGACTTCACACACCTTTATTGTTTGACTTCACACACCTCCATTGTGAATTCACACACCTCCATTCTGTGACTTCACACACCTCCATTCTGTGACTAGACACACCTTTATTGTTTGACTTCACACACCTCCATTCTTTGACTTCACACACCTTCATTCCATGACTTCACACACCTTCATTTTGACTTCACACACCTCCATTCTATGACTTCACACACCTTCATTCTTACTTCAGAAACATCCATTCTATGACTTCGCACACCTCCATTTTATGACGTCACACACCTCCATTCTGTGACTTCACACACCTCTATTCTGTGACTTCACACACCTCCATTCTATGACTTCACAAACCTCCATTCTGTGACTTCACACACCTTCATTCTGTGACTTCACACACCTCAATTCTGTGACTTCACACACCTCAATTCTGGCTTCACGCATATTCATTCTATGACTTCACACACTTCCATTCTCTGACTTCACACCTCCATTCTGTGACTTCACACACCTCCATTGTGAGTTCACACACCTCCATTCTGTGATTTCACACTCCTCAAATCTGACTTCACACAGCTCCATCCTATGATTTTACACACCTTCATACTGTGACTTCACACACCTCCATTCTATGACTTCACACACCTCCATTGTGACTTCACACCTCCATTCTATGTGTTCACACACCTCCTTTCTGACTTCACACACCTCCATTCTATGACTTCACACACCCCCATTCTGACTTCACACACCTACATTCTATGACTTCACACAATTCAATTCTGCCTTCACACACCGCCATTCTGTGACTTCACACACCTCCATTCCATGACTTCACACACCTCCTTTCGATGACTTCACACACCTCTATTCTGTGACTTCAACACCACCATTCTGTGACTTCACACACCTCCATTTTGACTTCACACACTTCCATTCTTTGACTTCACACACCTCCATTCTGTGACTTCACACACCACCATTGTTTCACTTCACACACCTTTATTGTTTGACTTCACACACCTCCATTGTGAGTTCACACACCTCCATTCTGTGACTTCACACACCTCCATTCTCTGACTTCACACACCTCCATTCTGTGACTTCACACATCTCCATTCTGTGACTTCACACACCTCCATTCTGTGACTTCACACACCTCCATTCCATGACTTCACACACCTCCATTCGATGACTTCACACACCTAAATTCTTTGACTTCACACACCACCATTGTTTGACTTCACCCACCTCCAATTTGGACTTCACACACCTCCATTCCATGACTTCACACATCTCCATTTTGTGAGTTTACACACCTCCATTTTGACTTCACACACCTCCATTCTATGACTTCACACACCTTCATTCTACTTCAGAAACATCCATTCTATGACTTGACAAAACTCCATTCTATGACTTCACAAACCTCCATTCTGTGAATTCTCACACATCCATTCTCAGTTCACACACCTCAATTCTGTGACTTCACACACCTCAATTCTGGCTTCACACACCTCCATTCTATAACTTCACACAATTCCATTCTATGACTTCACACACCTCCATTCTTTGATTTCACACACCTCCATTTTGAGTTCACACACCTCCATTCTATGACTTCACACACCTCCATTCTGTGCCTTCAAACACCTCCATTCTATGACTTAACACACCTTCATTCTTACTTCACAAACATCCATTCTATGGATTCACACACCTCCATTCTATGACTTCACACACCTCCATTCTATGACTTCACACACCTCCATTCTGTGACTTCACACACCTCAATTCTGTGACTTCACACCTCCATTCTGAGTTCACACACCTCAATTCTGTGACTTCACACACCTGAATTCTGGCTTCACACACCTCCATTCTATAACTTCACACAATTCCATTCTATGACTTCACACACCTCCATTCCTTGACTTCACACACCTCCATTGTGAGTTCACACACCTCCATTCTATGACTTCACACACCTACATTTTGACTTCACACAGCTCCATTCTATGACTTCACACACCTCCATTCTGTGCCTTCAAACACCTCCATTCTATGACTTCACACACCTCCATTCTATGACTTCACACACCTCCATTCTGTGACTTCACACACCTCAATTCTGTGACTTTACACACCTCCATTATGACTTCACACACCTCCATTCTATGACTTCACACACCTACATTCTACCAATTCACACCTCCATTCTGTGACTTCACACACCTCCATTCTGTGACATCACACTCCTCAAATCTCACTTCACACAGCTCCATTCTATGATTTCACACACCTCCATACTGTGACTTCACACACCTCCATTGTGACTTCACACCTCCATTCTATGAGTTCACACACCCCAATTCTGACTTCACACACCTCCATTCTTTGACTTCACACACCTTCATTCCATGACTTCACACACCTCCATTCTATGACTTCACACACCTCCATTCTGACTTCACACACCTACATTCTATGACTTCACACAACTCCATTCTGACTTCACACACCGCCATTCTGTGACTTCACACACCTCCATTCCATGATTTATCACACCTCCTTTCGATGACTTCACACACCTCCATTCTGTGACTTCACACACCTTCATTCTGTGACTTCACACAACTCCATTTTGACTTCACACACCTACATTCTGACTTCACACACCTCCATTCTATGACTTCACACACCTCCATTCTGACTTCACACACATTCATTCTATGACTTCACACAACTCCATTCTGACTTCACACACCTCCATTCTGTGACTTCACACACCTCCATTCCATGACTTCCCACACTTCCATTCGATGACTTCACACACCTCCATTCTTTGACTTCACACACCTCCATTCTATGAGTTCACACACCTCCACTTGTGACTCTACACACCACCTTTTTGACTTCACAAACCTCCATTCTGTGATTTCACACACCTCCATTCTGTGACTTCACACACCTCCATTCTGAGTTCACACACCTCAATTCTGTGACTTCACACACCTCAATGCTGGCTTCACACACCTCCATTCTATGACTTCACACAATTCCTTTCTATGACTTCACACACCTCCATTCTTTGACTTCACACACCTCCATTCTGACTTCACACACCTCCATTCTATGACTTCACAAACGTCCATTCTGTGACTTCACACACCTTTATTGTTTGACTTCACACACCTCCATTCTATGACTTCACACACCTCCATTGTATGACTTCACACACCTCCATTCTATGACTTCACAAACCTCCATTCTGTGACTTCACACACCTCAATTCTGTGACTTCACACTCCTCTATTATGACTTCACACACATCCATTGTATGACTTCACACACCTCCATTCTATGACTTCACACACCTTCATTCTGTGACTTCACACACCTCCATTCTGAGTTCACACACCTCCATTCTGTGACTTCACACAACTCCAATCTGACTTCACACAGCTCCATTCTATGTCTTCACACACCTCCATTCTGTGACTTCACACACCTCCATTCTGTGACTTCACACACCACCATTGTTTGACTTCACACACCTCCATTTTTGGACTTCACACACCAACATTCCATGACTTCACGCATCTCCATTTTATAAGTTCGCACACCTCCATTTTGACTTCACACACCTACATTCTGTGACTTCACACACCTTCATTCTACTTCAGAAACATCCATTCTATGACTTCACACACCTCCATTCTATGACTTTACAAACCTCCATTCTGTGACTTCACACACCTCCATTCTGAGTTAACACACCTCAATTCTGTGACTTCATACACCTCAATGCTCGCTTCACACACCTCCATTCTATGACTTCACACAATTCATTTCTATGACTTCACACACCTCTATTCTATGACTTCACACACCTCCATTGTGATTTCACACACCTCCATTCTGACTTCACAAACATCAATTCTGTGACTTCACACACATCCATTCTACGACTTAACACACCTCCATTATATGACTTCACAAACCTACATTCTGACTTCACACACCTCCATTCTGACTTCACAAACATCAATTCTGTGACTTCACACACCTCCATTCTATGACTTCACACACCTCCATTCTATGACTTCACACACCTCCATTCTATGACTTCGCACACTTCCATTCTTTGACTTCACACACCTGCATTCTTTGACTTCACACATCTCCATTGTGAGTTCACACACCTTCATTCTATGACTTCACACACCTCCATTCTAACTTTATACAGCTCCATTCTATGACTTCACACACCTCCATTCTGTGCCTTCACACATCTCCATTCTAGGACTTAACACACCTTCATTCTTACTTCACAAACATCCATTCTATGACTTCACACACCTCCATCTATGACTTCACACACCTCCATTCTATGACTTCACACACCTCCATTCTGTGACTTCACACATCTCAATTCTGTGACTTCATACACCTACATTATGACTTCACACACCTCCATTCTATGACGTCACACACCTCCATTCTATGACTTCACACACCTCTATTCTGTGACTTCACACACCTCCATTCTGAGTTCACAGAACTCCATTTTGTGACTTCACACACCTCCAATATGACTTCACACAGCTCCATTCTATGACTTCACACACCTCCATTCTGTGACTTCACAAACCTACATTCTGACTTCACACACCTCCATTCTGACTTCACAAACATCAATTCTGTGACTTCACACACCTCCATTCTATGACTTCACACACCTCCATTCTATGACTTCACACACCTCCATTCTATGACTTCACACACTTCCATTCTTTGACTTCACACACCTGCATTCTTTGACTTCACACATCTCCATTGTGAGTTCACACACCTTCATTCTATGACTTCACACACCTCCATTCTGACTTTATACAGCTCCATTCTATGACTTCACACACCTCCATTCTGTGCCTTCACACATTTCCATTCTAGGACTTAACACACCTTCATTCTTACTTCACAAACATCCATTCTATGACTTCACCCACCTCCATTCTATGACTTCACACACCACCATTGTTTGACTTCACACACCTTTATTGTTTGACTTCACACACCTCCATTGTGAATTCACACACCTCCATTCTGTGACTTCACACACCTCCATTCTGTGACTAGACACACCTTTATTGTTTGACTTCACACACCTCCATTCTTTGACTTCACACACCTTCATTCCATGACTTCACACACCTTCATTTTGACTTCACACACCTCCATTCTATGACTTCACACACCTTCATTCTTACTTCAGAAACATCCATTCTATGACTTCGCACACCTCCATTTTATGACGTCACACACCTCCATTCTGTGACTTCACACACCTCTATTCTGTGACTTCACACACCTCCATTCTATGACTTCACAAACCTCCATTCTGTGACTTCACACACCTTCATTCTGTGACTTCACACACCTCAATTCTGTGACTTCACACACCTCAATTCTGGCTTCACGCATATTCATTCTATGACTTCACACACTTCCATTCTCTGACTTCACACCTCCATTCTGTGACTTCACACACCTCCATTGTGAGTTCACACACCTCCATTCTGTGACTTCACACTCCTCAAATCTGACTTCACACAGCTCCATCCTATGATTTTACACACCTTCATACTGTGACTTCACACACCTCCATTCTATGACTTCACACACCTCCATTGTGATTTCACACCTCCATTCTATGTGTTCACACACCTCCTTTCTGACTTCACACACCTCCATTCTATGACTTCACACACCCCCATTCTGACTTCACACACCTACATTCTATGACTTCACACAATTCAATTCTGCCTTCACACACCGCCATTCTGTGACTTCACACACCTCCATTCCATGACTTCACACACCTCCTTTCGATGACTTCACACACCTCTATTCTGTGACTTCAACACCACCATTCTGTGACTTCACACACCTCCATTTTGACTTCACACACTTCCATTCTTTGACTTCACACACCTCCATTCTGTGACTTCACACACCACCATTGTTTCACTTCACACACCTTTATTGTTTGACTTCACACACCTCCATTGTGAGTTCACACACCTCCATTCTGTGACTTCACACACCTCCATTCTCTGACTTCACACACCTCCATTCTGTGACTTCACACATCTCCATTCTGTGACTTCACACACCTCCATTCTGTGACTTCACACACCTCCATTCCATGACTTCACACACCTCCACTGGATGACTTCACACACCTCCATTCCATGACTTCACACACCTCCATTGGATGACTTCACACACCTAAATTCTTTGACTTCACACACCACCATTGTTTGACTTCACCCACCTCCAATTTGGACTTCACACACCTCCATTCCATGACTTCACACATCTCCATTTTGTGAGTTTACACACCTCCATTTTGACTTCACACACCTCCATTCTATGACTTCACACACCTTCATTCTACTTCAGAAACATCCATTCTATGACTTGACAAAACTCCATTCTATGACTTCACAAACCTCCATTCTGTGAATTCTCACACATCCATTCTCAGTTCACACACCTCAATTCTGTGACTTCACACACCTCAATTCTGGCTTCACACACCTCCATTCTATAACTTCACACAATTCCATTCTATGACTTCACACACCTCCATTCTTTGATTTCACACACCTCCATTTTGAGTTCACACACCTCCATTCTATGACTTCACACACCTCCATTCTGTGCCTTCAAACACCTCCATTCTATGACTTAACACACCTTCATTCTTACTTCACAAACATCCATTCTATGGATTCACACACCTCCATTCTATGACTTCACACACCTCCATTCTATGACTTCACACACCTCCATTCTGTGACTTCACACACCTCAATTCTGTGACTTCACACACCTCCATTCTGAGTTCACACACCTCAATTCTGTGACTTCACACACCTGAATTCTGGCTTCACACACCTCCATTCTATAACTTCACACAATTCCATTCTATGACTTCACACACCTCCATTCCTTGACTTCACACACCTCCATTGTGAGTTCACACACCTCCATTCTATGACTTCACACACCTACATTCTGACTTCACACAGCTCCATTCTATGACTTCACACACCTCCATTCTGTGCCTTCAAACACCTCCATTCTATGACTTCACACACCTCCATTCTATGACTTCACACACCTCCATTCTGTGACTTCACACACCTCAATTCTGTGACTTTACACACCTCCATTATGACTTCACACACCTCCATTCTATGACTTCACACACCTACATTCTACCAATTCACACCTCCATTCTGTGACTTCACACACCTCCATTCTGTGACATCACACTCCTCAAATCTCACTTCACACAGCTCCATTCTATGATTTCACACACCTCCATACTGTGACTTCACACACCTCCATTGTGACTTCACACCTCCATTCTATGAGTTCACACACCCCAATTCTGACTTCACACACCTCCATTCTTTGACTTCACACACCTTCATTCCATGACTTCACACACCTCCATTCTATGACTTCACACACCTCCATTCTGACTTCACACACCTACATTCTATGACTTCACACAACTCCATTCTGACTTCACACACCGCCATTCTGTGACTTCACACACCTCCATTCCATGATTTATCACACCTCCTTTCGATGACTTCACACACCTCCATTCTGTGACTTCACACACCTTCATTCTGTGACTTCACACAACTCCATTTTGACTTCACACACTTCCATTCTTTGACTTCACACACCTCCATTCTGTGACTTCACACACCACCATTGTTTGACTTCACACACCTTTATTGTTTGACTTCACACCTCCATTGTGAGTTCACACACCTCCATTCTTTGACTTCACACACCTCCATTCCATGACTTCACACACTTCCATACTATGAGTTCACACACCTCCATTCTATGAGTTTACACACCTCCATTTTGACTTCACACACCTCCATTCTGTGACTTCACACACCTCCATTCTGTGACTTCACACACCTCCATTCTGTGACTTCACACACCTCCATTCTATGACTTCACACACCTCCATTCTGTGACTTCACACGTCTCAATTCTGCGACTTCATACACCTACATTATGACTTCACACACCTCCATTCTATGACTTCACACACCTCCATTCTATGACTTCACACACCTGTATTCTGTGACTTCACACACTTCCATTTTTTGACTTTACACACCTCCATTCTGTGACTTCACACACCTCCAATATGACTTCACACAGCTCCATTCTATGACTTCACACAGCTCCTTTCCATGACTTCACACACCTCCATTCTATGACTTCACACACCTCCATTGTGACTTCACCCACCTCCATTCTATGAGTTCACACACCTCAATTCTGACTTCACACACCTCCATTCTGTGACTTCACACACCTTCATTCTGAGTTCACACACCTCAATTCTGTGACTTCACACACCTCAATTCTGGCTTCACACACCTTCATTCTATGACTTCACACACTTCCATTCTCTGACTTCACACACCTACATTCTTTGACTTCACACACCTCCATTGTGAGTTCACACACCTCCATTCTGTGACTTCACACACCTCCATTCTGTGCCTTCAAACACCTCCATTCTATGACTTAACACACCTTCATTCTTACTTCACAAACGTCAGTTCTATGACTTCACACACCTCCATTCTATGACTTCACACACCTCCATTATGACTTCACACACCTCCATTCTATAACTTCACATACCTCCATTCTCTGACTTCACACCTCCATTCTGTGACTTCACACACCTCCATTGTGAGTTCACACACCTCCATTCTGTGACTTCACACTCCTCAAATCTGAGTTCACACAGCTCCATTCTATGATTTCACACACCTACATACTGTGACTTCACACACCTCCATTCTATGACTTGACACACCTCCATTGTGACTTCACACCTCCATTCTATTAGTTCACACACCTCCATTCTGACTTCACACACCTCCATTCTATGACTTCACACACCCCCATTCTGACTTCACACACCTACATTCTATGACTTCACACAACTCAATACTGACTTCACACACCGCCATTCTTTGACTTCACACACCTCCATTCCATGACTTCACACACCTCCTTTCGATGACTTGACACACCTCCATTCTGTGACTTCACACACCACCATTCTGTGACTTCACACACCTCCATTTTGACTTCACACACTTCCATTCTTTGACTTCACACACCTCCATTCTGTGACTTCACACACCAACATTGTTTGACTTCACACACCTTTATTGTTTGACTTCAAACACCTCCATTGTGAGTTCACACACCTCCATTCTGTGACTTCACACACCTCCATTCTGTGACTTCACACACCTTATTGTTTGACTTCACACACCTCCATTCTTTGACTTCACACACCTTCATTCCATGACTTCACACAGCTCCATTCTATGACTTCACACACCTCCATTCTGTGCCTTCAAACACCTCCATTCTATGACTTAACACACCTTCATTCTTACTTCAGAAACATCCATTCTATGGCTTCACACACCTCCATTCCATGACTTCACACACCTCCATTGTATGACTTAACACACCTCAATTCTGTGACTTCACACACCTCAATTCTGACTTCACACACCTACATTCTATAACTTCACACAATTCCATTCTATGACTTAACACACCTCCATTCTTTGACTTCACACACCTTCATTCTGTGACTTCACACACCTCCATTTTGACTTCACACACTTCCATTCTTTGACTTCACACACCTCCATTCTGTGACTTCACACACCACCATTGTTTGACTTCACACACCTTTATTGTTTGACTTCACACCTCCATTGTGAGTTCACACACCTCCATTCTTTGACTTCACACACCTCCATTCCATGACTTCACACACTTCCATACTATGAGTTCACACACCTCCATTCTATGAGTTTACACACCTCCATTTTGACTTCACACACCTCCATTCTGTGACTTCACACACCTCCATTCTGTGACTTCACACACCTCCATTCTGTGACTTCACACACCTCCATTCTATGACTTCACACACCTCCATTCTGTGACTTCACACGTCTCAATTCTGTGACTTCATACACCTACATTATGACTTCACACACCTCCATTCTATGACTTCACACACCTCCATTCTATGACTTCACACACCTGTATTCTGTGACTTCACACACTTCCATTATTTGACTTTACACACCTCCATTCTGTGACTTCACACACCTCCAATATGACTTCACACAGCTCCATTCTATGACTTCACACAGCTCCTTTCCATGACTTCACACACCTCCATTCTATGACTTCACACACCTCCATTGTGACTTCACCCACCTCCATTCTATGAGTTCACACACCTCAATTCTGACTTCACACACCTCCATTCTGTGACTTCACACACCTTCATTCTGAGTTCACACACCTCAATTCTGTGACTTCACACACCTCAATTCTGGCTTCACACACCTTCATTCTATGACTTCACACACTTCCATTCTCTGACTTCACACACCTACATTCTTTGACTTCACACACCTCCATTGTGAGTTCACACACCTCCATTCTGTGACTTCACACACCTCCATTCTGTGCCTTCAAACACCTCCATTCTATGACTTAACACACCTTCATTCTTACTTCACAAACGTCAGTTCTATGACTTCACACACCTCCATTCTATGACTTCACACACCTCCATTATGACTTCACACACCTCCATTCTATAACTTCACATACCTCCATTCTCTGACTTCACACCTCCATTCTGTGACTTCACACACCTCCATTGTGAGTTCACACACCTCCATTCTGTGACTTCACACTCCTCAAATCTGACTTCACACAGCTCCATTCTATGATTTCACACACCTACATACTGTGACTTCACACACCTCCATTCTATGACTTGACACACCTCCATTGTGACTTCACACCTCCATTCTATTTGTTCACACACCTCCATTCTGACTTCACACACCTCCATTCTATGACTTCACACACCCCCATTCTGACTTCACACACCTACATTCTATGACTTCACACAACTCAATACTGACTTCACACACCGCCATTCTTTGACTTCACACACCTCCATTCCATGACTTCACACACCTCCTTTCGATGACTTGACACACCTCCATTCTGTGACTTCACACACCACCATTCTGTGACTTCACACACCTCCATTTTGACTTCACACACTTCCATTCTTTGACTTCACACACCTCCATTCTGTGACTTCACACACCAACATTGTTTGACTTCACACACCTTTATTGTTTGACTTCAAACACCTCCATTGTGAGTTCACACACCTCCATTCTGTGACTTCACACACCTCCATTCTGTGACTTCACACACCTTATTGTTTGACTTCACACACCTCCATTCTTTGACTTCACACACCTTCATTCCATGACTTCACACAGCTCCATTCTATGACTTCACACACCTCCATTCTGTGCCTTCAAACACCTCCATTCTATGACTTAACACACCTTCATTCTTACTTCAGAAACATCCATTCTATGGCTTCACACACCTCCATTCCATGATTTCACACACCTCCATTCTATGACTTAACACACCTCAATTCTGTGACTTCACACACCTCAATTCTGGCTTCACACACCTCCATTCTATAACTTCACACAATTCCATTCTATGACTTCACACACCTCCATTCTTTGACTTCACACACCTCCATTGTGAGTCCACACACCTCCATTCTATGACTTCACACACCTCCATTCTGACTTCACACAGCTCCATTCTATGACTTCACACACCTCCATTCTGTGCCTTCAAACACCTCCATTCTATGACTTCACACACCTCCATTCTATGACTTCACACACCTCCATTCTGTGACTTCATACACCTCAATTCTGTGACTTCACACACCTCCATTATGACTTCACACACCTCCATTCTATGACTTCACACACCTACATTCTATGACTTCACACCTCCATTCTGTGACTTCACACACCTCCATTGTGAGTTCACACAACTCCATTCTGTGACTTCACACACCTCCATTCTGTGCCTTCAAACACCTCCATTCTATGATTTAACACACCTTCATTCTTACTTCACAAACATCAGTTCTATGACTTCACACACCTACATTCTATGACTTCACACCTCCATTCTGTGACTTCACACACCTCCATTGTGATTTCACACACCTCCATTCTGAGAGTTCACACTCCTCAAATCTGACTTCACACAGCACCATTCTATGATTTCACACACCTACATACTGTGACTTCACATACCTCCATTGTGACTTCACACCTCCATTCTATGAGTTCACACACCTCCATTCTTTGACTTCACACACCTTCATTCCATGACTTCACACACCTCCATTCTATGACTTCACACACCTCCATTCTGACTTCACACACCTACATTCTATGACTTCACACAACTCCATTCTGACTTCACACACCGCCATTCTGTGACTTCACACACCTCCATTCCATGATTTATCACACCTCCTTTCGATGACTTCACACACCTCCATTCTGTGACTTCACACACCTTCATTCTGTGACTTCACACACCTCCATTTTGACTTCACACACTTCCATTCTTTGACTTCACACACCTCCATTCTGTGACTTCACACACCACCATTGTTTGACTTCACACACCTTTATTGTTTGACTTCACACCTCCATTGTGAGTTCACACACCTCCATTCTTTGACTTCACACACCTCCATTCCATGACTTCACACACTTCCATACTATGAGTTCACACACCTCCATTCTATGAGTTTACACACCTCCATTTTGACTTCACACACCTCCATTCTGTGACTTCACACACCTCCATTCTGTGACTTCACACACCTCCATTCTGTGACTTCACACACCTCCATTCTATGACTTCACACACCTCCATTCTGTGACTTCACACGTCTCAATTCTGTGACTTCATACACCTACATTATGACTTCACACACCTCCATTCTATGACTTCACACACCTCCATTCTATGACTTCACACACCTGTATTCTGTGACTTCACACACTTCCATTATTTGACTTTACACACCTCCATTCTGTGACTTCACACACCTCCAATATGACTTCACACAGCTCCATTCTGTGACTTCACACAGCTCCTTTCCATGACTTCACACACCTCCATTCTATGACTTCACACACCTCCATTGTGACTTCACACACCTCCATTCTATGAGTTCACACACCTCAATTCTGACTTCACACACCTCCATTCTGTGACTTCACACACCTTCATTCTGAGTTCACACACCTCAATTCTGTGACTTCACACACCTCAATTCTGGCTTCACACACCTTCATTCTATGACTTCACACACTTCCATTCTCTGACTTCACACACCTACATTCTTTGACTTCACACACCTCCATTGTGAGTTCACACACCTCCATTCTGTGACTTCACACACCTCCATTCTGTGCCTTCAAACACCTCCATTCTATGACTTAACACACCTTCATTCTTACTTCACAAACGTCAGTTCTATGACTTCACACACCTCCATTCTATGACTTCACACACCTCCATTATGACTTCACACACCTCCATTCTATAACTTCACATACCTCCATTCTCTGACTTCACACCTCCATTCTGTGACTTCACACACCTCCATTGTGAGTTCACACACCTCCATTCTGTGACTTCACACTCCTCAAATCTGACTTCACACAGCTCCATTCTATGATTTCACACACCTACATACTGTGACTTCACACACCTCCATTCTATGACTTGACACACCTCCATTGTGACTTCACACCTCCATTCTCTTAGTTCACACACCTCCATTCTGACTTCACACACCTCCATTCTATGACTTCACACACCCCCATTCTGACTTCACACACCTACATTCTATGACTTCATACAACTCAATACTGACTTCACACACCGCCATTCTTTGACTTCACACACCTCCATTCCATGACTTCACACACCTCCTTTCGATGACTTGACACACCTCCATTCTGTGACTTCACACACCACCATTCTGTGACTTCACACACCTCCATTTTGACTTCACACACTTCCATTCTTTGACTTCACACACCTCCATTCTGTGACTTCACACACCAACATTGTTTGACTTCACACACCTTTATTGTTTGACTTCAAACACCTCCATTGTGAGTTCACACACCTCCATTCTGTGACTTCACACACCTCCATTCTGTGACTTCACACACCTTATTTGTTTGACTTCACACACCTCCATTCTTTGACTTCACACACCTTCATTCCATGACTTCACACAGCTCCATTCTATGACTTCACACACCTCCATTCTGTGCCTTCAAACACCTCCATTCTATGACTTAACACACCTTCATTCTTACTTCAGAAACATCCATTCTATGGCTTCACACACCTCCATTCCATGACTTCACACACCTCCATTCTATGACTTAACACACCTCAATTCTGTGACTTCACACACCTCAATTCTGGCTTCACACACCTCCATTCTATAGCTTCACACAATTCCATTCTATGACTTCACACACCTCCATTCTTTGACTTCACACATCTCCATTGTGAGTTCACACACCTCCATTCTATGACTTCACACACCTCCATTCTGACTTCACACAGCTCCATTCTATGACTTCACACACCTCCATTCTGTGCCTTCAAACACCTCCATTCTATGACTTCACACACCTCCATTCTATGACTTCACACACCTCCATTCTGTGACTTCATACACCTCAATTCTGTGACTTCACACACCTCCATTATGACTTCACACACCTCCATTCTATGACTTCACACACCTACATTCTATGACTTCACACCTCCATTCTGTGACTTCACACACCTCCATTGTGAGTTCACACAACTCCATTCTGTGACTTCACACACCTCCATTCTGTGCCTTCAAACACCTCCATTCTATGACTTAACACACCTTCATTCTTACTTCACAAACATCAGTTCTATGACTTCACACACCTACATTCTATGACTTCACACCTCCATTCTGTGACTTCACACACCTCCATTGTGATTTCACACACCTCCATTCTGTGAGTTCACACTCCTCAAATCTGACTTCACACAGCTCCATTCTATGATTTCACACACCTCCATACTGTGACTTCACATACCTCCATTGTGACTTCACACCTCCATTCTATGAGTTCACACACCTCCATTCTGACTTCACACACCTCCAGTCTATGACGTCCCACACCTCCATTCTGACTTCACACACCTACATTCTATGACATCACACAACTCCATTCTAAATTCACACACCTCCATTTTTTGACTTCACACACCTCCATTCTATGAGTTCACACACCTCCATTTGTGACTCTACACACCACATTTTGACTTCACACACCTCAATTCTGTGATTTCACACACCTCCATTCTGTGACTTCACACACCTTTATTGTTTGACTTCACACACCTCCATTCTTTGACTTCACACACCTTCATTCCATGACTTCACACACCTCCATTCTATGAGTTCACACACCTCCATTCTGACTTCACACACCTCAATTCTATGACTTCACACACCTCCATTCTGACTTCACTCACCTATATTCTATGACTTCACACAACTCCATTCTGACTTCACACACCGCCATTCTGTGACTTCACACACCTCCATTCCATGACTTCACACACCTCCTTTCGATGACTTCACACACCTCCATTCTGTGCCTTCAAACACCTCCAATCTATGACTTCACACACCTCCATTCTGTGACTTCATACACCTCAATTCTTTGACTTCACAAACCTCCATTATGAATTCACACACCTCCATTATGACTTCACGCACCTCCATTCTATGACTTCACACACCTACATTCTATGACTTCACACCTCCATTCTGTGACTTCACACACCTCCATTCTGTGACTTCACACACCTTCATTCTGTGACTTCACACACCTCCATTTTGACTTCACACACTTCCATTCTTTGACTTCACACACCTCCATTCTGTGACTTCACACACCACCATTGTTTGACCTCACACACCTATATTGTTTGACTTCACACCTCCATTGTGAGTTCACACACCTCCATTCTTTGACTTCACACACCTCCATTCCATGACTTCACACACTTCCATTCTATGAGTTCACACACCTCCATTCTATGAGTTTACACACCTCCATTTTGACTTCACACACCTCCATTCTGTGACTTCACACACCTCCATTCTGTGACTTCACACATCTCAATTCTGTGACTTCATACACCTACATTATGACTTCACACACCTCCATTCTATGACTTCACACACCTCCATTCTATGACTTCACACACCTGTATTCTGTGACTTCACACACTTCCATTATTTGACTTTACACACCTCCATTCTGTGACTTCACACACCTCCAATATGACTTCACACAGCTCCATTCTATGACTTCACACACCTCCTTTCCATGACTTCACACACCTCCATTCTATGACTTCACACACCTCCATTGTGACTTCACACACCTCCATTCTATGAGTTCACACACCTCAATTCTGACTTCACACACCTCCATTCTGTGACTTCACACACCTTCATTCTGAGTTCACACACCTCAATTCTGTGACTTCACACACCTCAATTCTGGCTTCACACACCTTCATTCTATGACTTCACACACTTCCATTCTCTGACTTCACACACCTACATTCTTTGACTTCACACACCTCTATTGTGAGTTCACACACCTCCATTCTGTGACTTCACACACCTCCATTCTGTGCCTTCAAACACCTCCATTCTATGACTTAACACACCTTCATTCTTACTTCACAAACGTCAGTTCTATGACTTCACACACCTCCATTCTATGACTTCACACACCTCCATTATGACTTCACACACCTCCATTCTATAACTTCACATACCTCCATTCTCTGACTTCACACCTCCATTCTGTGACTTCACACACCTCCATTGTGAGTTCACACTCCTCCATTCTGTGAATTCACACTCCTCAAATCTGACTTCACACAGCTCTATTCTATGATTTCACACACCTCCATACTGTGACTTCACACACCTCCATTCTATGACTTCACACACCTCCATTGTGACTTCACACCTCCATTCTATTAGTTCACACACCTCCATTCTGACTTCACACACCTCCATTCTATGACTTCACACACCCCCATTCTGACTTCACACACCTACGTTCTATGACTTCACACAACTCAATACTGACTTCACACACCGCCATTCTTTGACTTCACACACCTCCATTCCACGACTTCACACACCTCCTTTCGATGACTTGACACACCTCCATTCTGTGACTTCACACACCACCATTCTGTGACTTCACACACCTCCATTTTGACTTCACACACTTCCATTCTTTGACTTCACACACCTCCATTCTGTGACTTCACACACCAACATTGTTTGACTTCACACACCTTTATTGTTTGACTTCAAACACCTCCATTGTGAGTTCACACACCTCCATTCTGTGACTTCACACACCTCCATTCTGTGACTTCACACACCTTATTTGTTTGACTTCACACACCTCCATTCTTTGACTTCACACACCTTCATTCCATGACTTCACACAGCTCCATTCTATGACTTCACACACCTCCATTCTGTGCCTTCAAACACCTCCATTCTATGACTTAACACACCTTCATTCTTACTTCAGAAACATCCATTCTATGGCTTCACACACCTCCATTCCATGACTTCACACACCTCCATTCTATGACTTAACACACCTCAATTCTGTGACTTCACACACCTCAATTCTGGCTTCACACACCTCCATTCTATAACTTCACACAATTCCATTCTATGACTTCACACACCTCCATTCTTTGACTTCACACACCTCCATTGTGAGTTCACACACCTCCATTCTATGACTTCACACACCTCCATTCTGACTTCACACAGCTCCATTCTATGACTTCACACACCTCCATTCTGTGCCTTCAAACACCTCCATTCTATGACTTCACACACCTCCATTCTATGACTTCACACACCTCCATTCTGTGACTTCATACACCTCAATTCTGTGACTTCACACACCTCCATTATGACTTCACACACCTCCATTCTATGACTTCACACACCTACAATCTATGACTTCACACCTCCATTCTGTGACTTCACACACCTCCATTGTGAGTTCACACAACTCCATTCTGTGACTTCACACACCTCCATTCTGTGCCTTCAAACACCTCCATTCTATGACTTAACACACCTTCATTCTTACTTCAAAAACATCAGTTCTATGACTTCACACACCTACATTCTATGACTTCACACCTCCATTCTGTGACTTCACACACCTCCATTGTGATTTCACACACCTCCATTCTGTGAGTTCACACTCCTCAAATCTGACTTCACACAGCTCCATTCTATGATTTCACACACCTCCATACTGTGACTTCACATACCTCCATTGTGACTTCACACCTCCATTCTATGAGTTCACACACCTCCATTCTGACTTCACACACCTCCAGTCTATGACATCCCACACCTCCATTCTGACTTCACACACCTACATTCTATGACATCACACAACTCCATTCTAAATTCACACACCTCCATTTTTTGACTTCACACACCTCCATTCTATGAGTTCACACACCTCCATTTGTGACTCTACACACCACATTTTGACTTCACACACCTCAATTCTGTGATTTCACACACCTCCATTCTGTGACTTCACACACCTTTATTGTTTGACTTCACACACCTCCATTCTTTGACTTCACACACCTTCATTCCATGACTTCACACACCTCCATTCTATGAGTTCACACACCTCCATTCTGACTTCACACACCTCAATTCTATGACTTCACACACCTCCATTCTGACTTCACTCACCTATATTCTATGACTTCACACAACTCCATTCTGTCTTCACACACCGCCATTCTGTGACTTCACACACCTCCATTCCATGACTTCACACACCTCCTTTCGATGACTTCACACACCTCCATTCTGTGCCTTCAAACACCTCCAATCTATGACTTCACACACCTCCATTCTATGACTTCACACACCTCCATTCTGTGACTTCATACACCTGAATTCTGTGACTTCACAAACCTCCATTATGACTTCACACACCTCCATTATGACTTCACGCACCTCCATTCTATGACTTCACACACCTACATTCTATGACTTCACACCTCCATTCTGTGACTTCACACACCTCCATTCTGTGACTTCACACTCCTCAAATCTCACTTCACACAGCTCCATTCTATGATTTCACACACCTCCATTCTATGAGTTCACACACCTCCATTCTGACTTCACACAAATCCTTTCTATGACATCCCACACCTCCATTCTGACTTCACACACCTACATTCTATGACTTCACACATCTCCATTCTAAATTCACACACCTCCATTTTTTGACTTCACACACCTCCATTCTATGAGTTCACACACCTCCATTTGTGACTCTACACACCACATTTTGACTTCACACACCTCCATTGTGTGATTTCACACACCTCCATTCTGTGACTTCACACACCTTTATTGTTTGACTTCACACACCTCCATTCTTTGACTTCACACACCTTCATTCCATGACTTCACACACCTCCATTCTATGAGTTCACACACCTCCATTCTATTACTTCACACACCTCCATTCTGACTTCACACACCTACATTCTATGACTTCACACAACTCCATTCTGACTTCTCACACCGCCATTCTGTGACTTCACACACCTCCATTCCATGACTTCACACACCTCCATTCGATGACTTCACACACATCCATTCTGTGACTTCACACACCTCCATTTTGACTTCACACACTTCCATTCTTTGACTTCACACACCTCCATTCTGTGACTTCACACACCACCATTGCTTGACTTCACACACCTTTATTGTTTGACTTCACACACCTCCATTGTGAGTTCACGCACCTCCATTCTGTGAATTCACACACCTCCATTCTGTGACTTCACACACCTTTCCTGTTTGACTTCACATACCTCCATTCTTTGACTTCACACACCTTCATTCCATGACTTCACACACCTCCATTCTATGACTTCACACACCTCAATTCTATCAGTTCACACACCTCCATTTTGACTTCACACACCTCCATTCTATGACTTCACACACCTTCATTCTATGACTTCACACACCTCCATTCTGTGACTTCACACACCTCCATTCCATGACTTCACACACCTCCATTCTTTGACTTCACACACCTCCATTCTATGAGTTCACACATCTCAATTTGTGACTCTACACACCACCATTTTGACTTCACACACCTCAATTCTGTGACTTCACACACCTCCATTCTGTGACTTCACACACCTTTATTGTTTGACTTCACACCTCCATTCTTTGACTTCGCACACCTCCATTCCATGACTTCACACACTTCCATTCTATGAGTTCACACACCTCCATTCTATGAGTTCACACACCTCCATTTTGACTTCACACACCTCCATTCTGTGACTTCACACTCCTCCATTCTGTGACTTCACACACCTCCATTCTGTGACGTCACACACCTCCATTCTGTGACTTCACACACCTCCATTCTGTGACTTCACACACCTCCATTTTGACTTCACACACTTCCATTCTTTGACTTCACACACCTCCATTCTGTGACTTCACACACCACCACTATTTTACTTCACACACCTCCATTTTTGGACTTGAAACACCTCCTTTCCATGACTTCACACATCTCCATTTTATGAGTTCGCACACCTCCATTTTGACTACACACACCTCCATTCTATGACTTCACACACTTCCATTCTACTTCAGAAACATCAATTCTATGACTTCACACACCTCCATTCTATGACTTCACAAACCTCCATTCTGTGACTTCACACACCTTCATCTGAGTTCACACACCTCAATACTGTGACTTCACACACCTCAATTCTGGCTTCACACACCTTCATTCTATGACTTCACACATTTCCATTCTGTGATTTCACACACCTCCATTCTTTGACTTCACACACCTCCATTGTGAGTTTACACACCTCCATTCTGTGACTTCACACACCTCCATTCTGTGCCTTCAAACACCTCCATTCTATGACTTAACACACCTTCATTCTTACTTCACAAACATAAGTTCTATGACTTCAAACACCTCCATTCTATGACTTCACACACCTCCATTATGACTTCACACACCTCCATTCTATAACTTCACACACCTCCATTCAATTACTTCACACCTCCATTCTGTGACTTCACACACCTCCATTGTGAGTTCACAGACCTCCATTCTGTGACTTCACACTCCTCAAATCTGACTTCACAGAGCTCCATTCTATGATTTCACACACCTCCATACTGTGACTTCACACACCTCCATTGTGACTTCACACCTCCATTCTATGAGTTCACACACCTCCATTCTGGCTTCACACACCTCCATTCTATCAGTTCCCACACCCGCATTCTGACTTCACACACCTACATTGTATGACTTCACACAACTCCATTCTGACTTCACACACCTCCATTCTTTGACTTCACGCACCTCCATTCTATGAGTTCACACACCTCCATTTGTGACTCTACACACCACATTTTGACTTCACACACCTCCATTCTGTGATTTCACACACCTCCATTCTGTGACTTCACACACCTTTATTGTTTGACCTTACACACCTCCATTCTTTGACTTCACACACCTTCATTCCATGACTTCACACACCTCCATTCTATGAGTTCACACACCTCCATTCTGACTTCACAAACCTCCATTCTATGACTTCAAGCACCTCCATTCTGACTTCACACCCCTACATTCTATGACTTCACACAACTCCATTCTGGGTTCACACACCGCCATTCTGTGACTTCACACACCTCCATTCTATGACTTCACACACCTTCATTCTTACTTCAGAAACATCCATTCTATGACTTCGCACACCTCCATTCTATGACGTCACACACCTCCATTCTGTGACTTCACACATCTCCATTCCATGACTTCACACACCTCCATTCTTTGACTTCACACACCTCCATTCTATGAGTACACACACCTCTATTTGTGACTCTACACACCATCTTTTTGACTTCACACACCTCCATTCTGTGATTTCACACACCTCCAATCTGTGACTTCACACACCTTTATTGTTTGACCTCACACCTCCATTCTTTGACTTCACACACCTCCATTCCATGACTTCACACACTTCCACTCTATGAGTTCACACACCTCCATTCTATGAGTTTACACACCTCCATTTTGACTTCACACACCTCCATTCTGTGACTTCACACACTTCCATTCTACTTCAGAAACATCAATTCTATGACTTCACACTCCTCCATTCTATGACTTCACAAACCTCCATTCTGTGACTTCACACACCTTCATTCTGAGTTCACACTCCTCAATTCTGTGACTTCACACACCTCAATTCTGGCTTCACACACCTTCATTCTATGACTTCACACACTTCCATTCTCTGACTTCACACACATCCATTCTTTGACTTCACAAACCTCCATTGTGAGTTCACACACCTCCATTATGTGACTTCACACACCTCCATTCTGTGCCTTTAAAAACCTCCATTCTATGACTTAACACACCTTCATTCTTACTTCACAAACATCAGTTCTATGACTTCACACACCTCCATTCTGTGACTTCACACTCCTGAAATCTGACTTCACGCAGCTCCATTCTCTGATTTCACACACCTACATACTTTGACTTCACACACCTCCATTCTATGACTTCACACACCTCCGTTGTGACTTCACACCTCCATTCTATGAGTACACACACCTCCATTCTGACTTCACACACCTCCATTCTATGACTTCACACAGCCCCATTCTGACTTCGCACACCTACATTCTATGACTTCACACAACTCAATTCTGACTTCACACACCGCCATTCTGTGACTTCACACACCTCCATTCCATGACTTCACACACCTCCTTTCGATGACTTCACACACCTCCATTCTGTGACTTCACACACCTCCATTTTGACTTCACACACTTCCATTCTTTGACTTCACACACCTCCATTCTGTGACTTCACACACCACCATTGTTTGACTTCACACACCTTTATTGTTTGACTTCACACACCTCCTTTGTGAGTTCACACACCTCCATTCTGTGACTTCACACACCTCGATTCTCTGACTTCATACACCTCAATTCTGTGACTTCACACATCTCAATTCTGTGACTTCAAACACCTCCATTCTGTGACTTCACACACCTCCATTCCATGACTTCACACACCTCCATTCGATGACTTCACACACCTCCATTCTTTGACTTCACACACCACCATTGTTTGACTTCACCCACCTCCAATTTTGGACTTCACACACCTCCATTCCATGACTTCACTCATCTCCATTTTATGAGTTCACACACCTCCATTTTGACTTCACACACCTCCATTCTATGACTTCACACACCTTCATTCTACTTCAGAAACATCCATTCTATGACTTGACACACCTCCATTCTATGACTTCACCTACCTCCATTCTGTGAATTCACACACCTCCATTCTGAGTTCACACACCTCAATTCTGTGACTTCACACACCTCAATTCTGGCTTCACACACCTCCATTTTATAACTTCACACAATTCCATTCTATGACTTCACACACCTCCATTCTTTGACTTCACACACCTCCATTCTATGACTTCACACACCTCCATTCTATGACTTCACACACCTCCATTCTGACTTCACACAGCCCATTCTATGACTTCACACACCTCCATTCTGTGCCTTCAGAAACCTCCATTCTATGACTTAACACACATTCATTCTTACTTCACAAACATCCATTCTATGGCTTCACACACCTCCATTCTATGACTTCACACACCTCCATTCTATGACTTCACACACCTCCATTCTGTGACTTCACACATCTCCATTATGACTTCACACACCTCCATTCTATGACTTCACACACCTTCATTCTACTTCAGAAACATCCATTCTATGACTTGACACACCTCCATTCTATGACTTCACCTACCTCCATTCTGTGAATTCACACACCTCCATTCTGAGTTCACACACCTCAATTCTGTGACTTCACACACCTCAATTCTGGCTTCACACACCTCCATTTTATAACTTCACACAATTCCATTCTATGACTTCACACACCTCCATTCTTTGACTTCACACACCTCCATTTTGAGTTCACACACCTCCATTCTATGACTTCACACACCTCCATTCTGACTTCACACAGCCCATTCTATGACTTCACACACCTCCATTCTGTGCCTTCAGACACCTCCATTCTATGACTTAACACACATTCATTCTTACTTCACAAACATCCATTCTATGGCTTCACACACCTCCATTCTATGACTTCACACACCTCCATTCTATGACTTCACACACCTCCATTCTGTGACTTCACACATCTCCATTATGACTTCACACACCTCCATTCTATGACTTCACACACCTTCATTCTACTTCAGAAACATCCATTCTATGACTTGACACACCTCCATTGTATGACTTCACCTACCTCCATTCTGTGAATTCACACACCTCCATTCTGAGTTCACACACCTCAATTCTGTGACTTCACACACCTCAATTCTGGTTTCACACACCTCCATTTTATAACTTCACACAATTCCATTCTATGACTTCACACACCTCCATTCTTTGACTTCACACACCTCCCTTGTGAGTTCACACACCTCCATTCTATGACTTCACACACCTCCATTCTGACTTCACACAGCCCATTCTATGACTTCACACTCCTCCATTCTGTGCCTTCATACACCTCCATTCTATGACTTAACACACCTTCATTCTTACTTCACAAACATCCATTCTATGGCTTCACACACCTCCATTCTATGACTTCACACACCTACATTCTATGACTTCACACACCTCCATTCTGTGACTTCACACACCTCCATTATGACTTCACACACCTCCATTCTGTGACTTCACACACCTTCATTCTATGACTTCACACACTTCCATTCTCTGACTTCACACACCTCCATTCTTTGACTTCACACACTTCCATTCTCTGACTTCACACACCTCCATTCTTTGACTTCACACACCTCCATTGTGAGTTCACACACCTCCATTCTGTGACTTCACACTCCTCAAATCTGACTTCACAGCTCCATTCTATGATTTCACACACCTGCATACTGTGACTTCACACACCTCCATTCTATGACTTCACACACCTCCATTGTGACTTCACACCTCCATTCTATGAGTTCACACACCTCCATTCTGACTTCATACACCTCCATTCTATGACTTCACACACCCCCATTCTGACTTCACACACCTACATTCTATGACTTCACACACCTCCATTCTGTGACTTCACACACCACCATTCTGTGACTTCACACACCTCCATTTTGACTTCACACACTTCCATTCTTTGACTTCACACACCTCCATTCTGTGACGTCACACACCACCATTGTTTGACATCACACACCTTTATTGTTTGACTTCACACACCTCCATTGTGAGTTCACACACCTCCATTCTGTGACTTCACACACCTCCATTCTCTGACTTCATACACCTCAATTCTGTGACTTCACACATCTCCATTCTGTGACTTCACACACCTCCATTCTGTGACTTCACACACCTCCATTCCATGACTTCACACATCTCCATTTTATGAGTTCACACACCTCCATTTTGACTTCACACACCTCCATTCTATGACTTCACACACCTTCATTCTACTTCAGAAACATCCATTCTATGACTTGACACACCTCCATTCTGTGACTTCACACACCTCCATTCCATGACTTCACACATCTCCATTTTATGAGTTCACACACCTCCATTTTGACTTCACACACCTCCATTCTATGACTTCACACACCTTCATTCTACTTCAGAAACATCCATTCTATGACTTGACACACCTCCATTCTATGACTTCACAAACCTCCATTCTGTGAATTCACACACCTCCATTCTGAGTTCACACACCTCAATTCTGTGACTTCACACACCTCAATTCTGGCTTCACACACCTCCATTCTATAACTTCACACAATTCCATTCTATGACTTCACACACCTCCATTCTTTGACTTCACACACCTCCATTCTGACTTCACACAGCTCCATTCTATGACTTCACACACCTCCATTCTGTGCCTTCAAACACCTCCATTCTATGACTTAACACACCTTCATTCTTACTTCACAACCATCCATTCTATGGCTTCACACACCTCCATTCTATGACTTCACACACCTCCATTCTATGACTTCACACACCTCCATTCTGTGACTTCACACACCTCAATTCTCTGATTTCACACACCTCCATTCTGAGTTCACACACCTCAATTCTGTGACTTCACACACCTCAATTCTGGCTTCACACACCTCCATTCTATAACTTCACACAATTCCATTCTATGAATTCACACACCTCCATTCTTTGACTTCACACACCTCCATTGTGAGTTCACACACCTCCATTCTATGACTTCACACACCTACATTCTGACTTCACACAGCTCCATTCTATGACTTCACACACCTCCATTCTGTTCCTTCAAACACCTCCATTCTATGACTTCACACACCTCCATTCTATGACTTCACACACCTCCATTCTGTGACTTCACACACCTCAATTCTGTGACTTCACACACCTCCATTATGACTTCACACACCTCCATTCTGTGACTTCACACACCTCCATTCTTTGTCTTCACACTCCTCAAATCTGACTTCACACAGCTCCATTCTATGATTTCACACAGCTCCATACTGTGACTTCACACACCTCCATTCTATGACATCCCACACCTCCATTCTATGAGTTCACACACCTCCATTCTGACTTCACACACCTCCATTCTATGACATCCCACACCTCCATTGTGACTTCACACACCTACATTCTATGACTTCACACAACTCCATTCTAAATTCACACACCTCCATTTTTTGACTTCACACACCTCCATTCTATGAGTTCACACACCTCCATTTGTGACTCTACACACCACATTTTGACTTCACACACCTCCATTCTGTGATTTGACACACCTCCATTCTGTGACTTCACACACCTTTATTGTTTGACTTCACACACCTCCATTCTTTGACTTCACACACCTCCCTTGTGAGTTCACACACCTTCATTCTATGACTTCACACACCTACATTCTGACTTCACACAGCTCCATTGTATGACTTCACACACCTCCATTCTGTGCCTTCAAACACCTCCATTCTATGACTTCACACACCTCCATTCTATGACTTCACACACCTCCATTCTGTGACTTCACACCCCTCAATTCTGTGACTTCACACACCTCCATTTTGACTTCACACACCTCCATTCTATGACTTTACACATCTACATTCTATGACTTCACACCTCCATTCTGTGACTTCACACACCTCCATTCTGTGACTTCACACTCCTCAAATCTGACTTCACACAGCTCCATTCGATGATTTCACACACCTCCATACTGTGACTTCACACACCTCCATTGTGACTTCACACCTCCATTCTATGAGTTCACACACCTCCATTCTGACTTCACACACCTCCATTCTATGACATCCCACACCTCCATTCTGACTTCACACACCTACATTCTATGACTTCACACAACTCCATTCTAAATTCACACACCTCCATTTTTTGACTTCACACACCTCCATTCTATGAGTTCATACACCTCCATTTGTGACTCTACACACCACATTTTGACTTCACACACCTCCATTCTGTGATTTCACACACCTCCATTCTGTGACTTCACACACCTTTATTGTTTGACTTCACAAACCTCCATTCTTTGACTTCACACACCTTCATTCCATGACTTCACACACCTCCATTCTATGAGTTCACACACCTCCATTCTGACTTCACACACCTACATTCTGACTTCACACAGCTCCATTCTATGACTTCACACACCTCCATTCTGTGCCTTCAAACACCTCCATTCTATGACTTCACACACCTCCATTCTATGACTTCACACACCTCCATACTGTGACTTCACACACCTCAATTCTGTGACTTCACACACCTCCATTATGACTTCACACACCTCCATTCTATGACTTCACACACCTCCATTCTGTGACTTCACACACCTCCATTCTGTGACTTCACACACCACCATTGTTTGACTTCACACACCTCCATTTTTGGACTTCATACACCTCCTTTCCATGACTTCACACATCTCCATTTTATGAGTTCGCACACCTCCATTTTGACTTCACACACCTCCATTCTATGACTTCAAATCTCCATTCTGTGACTTCACACACCTCCATTGTGAGTTCACACACCTCCATTCTGTGAGTTCACACACCTCAATTCTGTGACTTCACACACCTCCATTCTGAGTTCACACACCTCAATTCTGTTTCTTCACACACCTCAATTCTGGCTTCACACACCTCCATTCCATGACTTCACACACCTCCATTCTTTGACTTCACACACCACCTTTCGATGACTTCACACACCGCCATTCTGTGACTTCACACAACTCCATCCTGTGACTTCACACACCTCCATTTTGACTTCACACACTTCCATTCTTTGACTTCACACACCTCCATACTGTGACTTCACACACCACCATTGTTTGACTTCACACACCTTTATTGTTTGACTTCACACACCTCCTTTGTGAGTTCACACACCTCCATTCTGTGACTTCACACACCTCCATTCTCTGACTTCATACACCTCAATTCTGTGACTTCACACATCTCCATTCTGTGACTTCACACACCTCCATTCTGTGACTTCACACACCTCCATTCCATGACTTCACACACCTCCGTTCGATGACTTCACACACCTCCATTCTTTGACTTCAAACACCACCATTCTATGAGTTCACACACCTCCAATTTTGGACTTCACACACCTCCATTCCATGACTTCACACACCTCCATTCTGTGATTTCACACACCTCCATTCTGTGACTTCACACACCTTTATTGTTTGACTTCACCCACCTCCATACTTTGACTTCACACAACTCCCTTGTGAGTTCACACACCTCCATTCTATGACTTCACACACCTACATTCTGACTTCACACAGCTCCATTGTATGACTTCACACACCTCCATTCTGTGCCTTCAAACAACTCCATTCTATGACTTCACACACCTCCAATCTATGACTTCACACACCTCCATTCTGTGACTTCACACCCCTCAATTCTGTGACTTCACACACCTCCGTTATGACTTCACACACCTCCATTCTATGCCTTCACACATCTACATTCTATGACTTCACACCTACATTCTGTGACTTCCACACCTCCATTCTGTGACTTCACACTCCTGAAATCTGACTTCACACAGCTCCATTCTTTGATTTCACACACCTCCATACTGTGACTTCACACACCTCCATTGTGACTTCACACCTCCATTCTATGAGTTCACACTCCTCCATTCTGACTTCACACACCTCCATTCTATGACATCCCACACCTCCATTCTGACTTCACACTCCTACATTCTATGACTTCACACAACTCCATTCTAAATTCACACACCTCCATTTTTTGAGTTCACACACCTCCATTCTATGAGTTCACACACCTCCATTTGTGACTCTACACACCACATTTTGACTTCACACACTTCCATTCTGTGATTTCACACACCTCCATTCTGTGACTTCACACACCTTTATTGTTTGACTTCACACACTTCCATTCTTTGACTTCACACACCTTCATTCCATGACTTCACACACCTCCATTCTATGAGTTCACACACCTCCATTCTGACTTCACACACCTACATTCTGACTTCACACAGCTCCATTCTATGACTTCACACACCTCCATTCTGTGCCTTCAAACACCTCCATTCTATGACTTCACACGCCTCCATTCTATGACTTCACACACCTTCATTCTGTGACTTCACACACCTCAATTCTGTGACTTCACACACCTCCATTATGACTTCACACACCTCCATTCTATGACTTCACACAACTACATTCTATGACTTCACACCTCCATTCTGTGACTTCACACACCTCCATTGTGAGTTCACACACCTCCATTCTGTGACTTCACACTCCTCAAATCTGACTTCACACAGCTCCATTCTAAGATTTCACACACCTCCATACTGTGACTTCACACACCTCCATTGTGACTTCACACCTCCATTCTATGACTTCACACACCTCCATTCTGACTTCACACACCTACATTCTATGACTTCACACAATTCCATTTTGACTTCACACACCGCCATTCTGTGACTTCACACACCTCCATTCCATGACTTCACACACCTCCTTTCAATGACTTCACACACCTCCATTCTGTGACTTCACACATCTAAATTCTGTGACTTCACACACCTCCATTTTGACTTCACACACTTCCATTCTTTGACTTCACACACCTCCATTCTGTGACTTCAAACACCACCATTGTTTGACTTCACACACCATATTATTGACCTCACAAACCTCCATTGTCAGTTCACACACCTCCATTCTGTGACTTCTCACACCTCCATTCTGTGACTTCACACACCTTTCTTGTTTGACTTCACACACCTCCATTCTTTGACTTCACACACCTTCATTCCATGACTTCACACACCTCCATTCTAGGAGTGCACACACCTCCATTTTGACTTCACACACCTCCATTATATGACTTCACACACCTTCATTCTTACTTCAGAAACATCCATTCTATGACTTCGCACACCTCCATTCTATGACTTCACACACCTCCATTCTGTGACTTCACACACCTCCATTCTGTGACTTCACACACCTCCATTCCATGACTTCACACACCTCCATTCGATGACTTCACACACCTCAATTCTTTGACTTCACACACCTTCATTCCATGACTTCACACACCTCCATTCTATGAGTTCACACACCTCCATTTTGACTTCACACACCTACATTCCATGACTTCACACACCTCCATTCTTTGACTTCACACACCACCTTTCTATGACTTCACACACCGCCATTCTGTGACTTCACACACCACCATCCTGTGACTTCACACACCTCCATTTTGACTTCACACACTTCCATTCTTTGACTTCACACACCTCCATACTGTGACTTCACACACCACCATTGTTTGACTTCACACACCTTTATTGTCTGACTTCACACACCTCCTTTGTGAGTTCACACACCTCCATTCTGTGACTTCACACACCTCCATTCTGTGACTTCATACACCTCAATTCTGTGACTTCACACATCTCCATTCTGTGACTTCACACACCTCCATTCTGTGACTTCACACACCTCCATTCCATGACTTCACACACCTCCATTCTTTGCCTTCACACACCACCATTGTTTGACTTCACCCACCTCCAATTTTGGACTTCACACACCTCCATTCCATGACTTCACACATCTCCATTTTATGCGTTCACACACCTCCATTTTCACTTCACACACCTCCATTCTATGACATCACACACCTTCATTCTACTTCAGAAACATCCATTCTATGACTTGACACAGCTCCATTCTATGACTTCACACACCTCCATTCTGTGACTTCACACACCTCAATTCTGTGACTTCACACACCTCCATTCTGAGTTCACACACCTCAATTCTGTGACTTCACACACGTCAGTTCTGGCTTCACACACCTCCATTCTACAACTTCACACAATTCCATTCTATGACTTCACACACCTCCATTCTTTGACTTCACACACCTCCATTGTGATTTCACACACCTCCATTATGTGACTTCACCCACCTCCATTCTGTGCCTTCAATCACCTCCATTCTATGACTTAACACACCTTCATTCTTACTTCTCAAACATCAGTTCTATGACTTCACACACCTCCATTCTATAACTTCACACACCTCCATTCTCTGACTTCACACCTCCATTCTGTGACTTCACACACCTCCATTGTGAGTTCACACACCTCCATTCTGTGACTACACACTCCTCAAATCTGACTTCACACAGCTCCATTCTATGATTTCACACACCTCCATACTGTGACTTCACACACCTCCATTCTATGACTTCACACACCTCCATTGTGACTTCACACCTCCATTCTATGAGTTCACACACCTCCATTCTGACTTCACACACCTCCATTCTATGACTTCACACACCCCCATTCTGACTTCACACACCTACATTCTATGACTGCACACAATTCAATTCTGACTTCACACACCGCCATTCTGTGACTACACACACCTCCATTCCATGACTTCACACACCTCCTTTCGATGTCTTCACACACCTCCATTCTGTGACTTCACACACCGCCATTCTGTGACTTCACACACCTCCATTCCATGACTTCACACATCTCCATTTTATGAGTTCACACACCTCCATTTTGACTTCACACACCTCCATTCTATGACTTCACACACCTTCATTCTACTTCAGAAACTTCCATTCTATGACTTGACACACCTCCATTCTATGACTTCATCTACCTCCATTCTGTGAATTCACACACCTCCATTCTGAGTTCACACACCTCAGTTCTGTGACTTCACACCTCAATTCTGGCTTCACACACCTCCATTGTATAACTTCACACAATTCCATTCTATGACTTCACACACCTCCATTCTATGACTTCACAAAACTCCATTCTAAATTCACACACCTCCATTTTTTGACTTCACACACCTCCATTCTATGAGTTCACACACCTCCATTTGTGACTCTACGCACAACATTTTGACTTCACACACCTCCATTCTGTGATTTCACACACCTCCATTCTGTGAGTTCACACACATTTATTGTTTGACTTCACACACCTCCATTCTTTGACTTCACACACCTCCATTCTATGACTTCACACACCTCCATTCTGTGACTTCACACACCTCAATTCTGTGACTTCACACACCTCCATTATGACTTCACACACCTCCATTCTTGACTTCACACACCTACATTCTATGACTTCACACCTCCATTCTGTGACTTCACACACCTCCATTGTTAGTTCACACACCTCCATTCTGTGACTTTACACTCCTTAAATCTGACTTCACACAGCTCCATTCTATGATTTCTCACACGTCCATACTGTGACTTCACACAACTCCATTGTGACTTCACACCTCCATTCTATGACTTCACACAACTCCATTCTGACTTCACACACCTACATTCTATGACTTCACACAACTCCATTCTGACTTCACACACCCGCCATTCTGTGACTTCACACACCTCCATTCCATGACTTCACACACCTCCTTTCGATGACTTCACACACCTCCATTCTGTGACTTCACACACCTCCATTCTGTGACTTTACACACCTCCATTTCGACTTCACACACTTCCATTCTTTGACTTCACATACCTCCATTCTGTGACTTCACACATCACCATTGTTTGACTTTACACACCTTTATTGTTTGACTTCACACACCTCCATTGTGAGTTCACACACCTCCATTCTGTGACTTCACACACCTCCATTCTGTGACTTCACACACCTTTCTTGTATGACTTCACATACCTCCATTCTCTGACTTCACACACCTTCATTCCATGACTTCACACACCTCCATTCTATGAGTGCACACACCTTCATTCTTACTTCAGAAACATCCATTCTATGACTTCGCACACCTCCATTCTATGACTTCACACACCTCCATTCTGTGACTTCACACACCTCCATACCATGACTTCACACACCTCCATTCTTTGACTTCACACACCTCCATTCTATGAGTTCACACACCTCCATTTGTGACTCTACACACCACCTTTTTGACTTCACACACCACCATTCTGTGATTTCACACACCTCCATTCTGTGACGTCACACACCTTTATTGTTTGACTTCACACCTCCATTCTTTGACTTCACACACCTCCATTCCATTACTTCACACACTTCCATTCTATGAGTTCACACACCTCCATTCTATGAGTTCACACACCTCCATTTTGACTTCACACACCTCCATTCTGTGACTTCACACATCTCCATTCTGTGACTTCACACACCTCCATTCTGTGACTTCACACACCTCCATTGTATGACTTCACACACCTCCATTCTGTGACTTCACACACCTCCCTTCTGTGACTTCACACACCACCATTGTTTGACTTCACACACCTCCATTTTTGGACTTCATACACCTCCTTTCCATGACTTCACACATCTCCATTTTATGAGTTCGCACACCTCCATTTTGACTTCACACACCTCCATTCTATGACTTCAAACCTCCATTCTGTGACTTCACACACCTCCATTGTGAGTTCACACACCTCCATTCTGTGAGTTCACACACCTCAATTCTGTGACTTCACACACCTCCATTTTGAGTTCACACACCTCAATTCTGTGACTTCACACACCTCAATTCTGGCTTCACACACCTCCATTCTATAACTTCACACAGTTCCATTCTATGACTTCACACACCTCCATTTTTGACTTCACACACCTCCATTGTGAGTTCACACACCTCCATTCTATGACTTCACAAACCTACATTCTGACTTCACACAGCTCCATTCTATGACTTCACACACCTCCATTCTGTGACTTCAAACACCTCCATTCTATGACTTCACACACCTCCATTATGACTTCACACACCTCCATTCTATGACTTCACACACATACATTCTATGACTTCACACCTCCATTCTGTGACTTCACACACCTCCATTCTGTGACTTCACACTCCTCAAATCTAAATTCACACAGCTCCATTCTATGATTTCACACACCTCCATACTGTGACTTCACACACCTCCACTGTGACTTCACACCTCCATTCTTTGAGTTCACACACCTCCATTCTGACTTCACACACCTCCATTCTATGACATTCCACACATCCATTCTGAATTCACACACCTACATTCTATGACTTCACACAACTCCATTCTAAATTGTCACACCTCCATTTTTTGACTTCACACACCTCCATTCTATGAGTTCCCACACCTCCATTTGTGACTCTACACACCACATTTTGACTTCACACACCTCCATTCTGTGATTTCACACACCTCCATTCTGTGAGTTCACACACATTTATTGTTTGACTTCACGCACCTCCATTCTTTGACTTCACACACCTTCATTCCATGACTTCACACACCTCCATTCTGTGAGTTCACACACCTCGATTCTGACTTCACACACCTACATTCTGACTTCACACAGCTCCATTCTATGACTTCACACACCTCCATTCTGTGCCTTCAAACACCTCCATTCTATGACTTCACACACCTCCATTCTATGACTTCACACACCTCCATTCTGTGACTTCACACACCTCAATTCTGTGACTTCACACACCTCCATTATGACTTCACACACCTCCATTCTATGACTTCACACACCTACATTCTATAATTTCACACCTCCATTCTGTGACTTCACACACCTCCATTGTTAGTTCACACACCTCCATTCTGTGACTTTACACTCCTTCAATCTGACTTCACACAGCTCCATTCAATGATTTCTCACACGTCCATACTGTGACTTCACACAACTCCATTGTGACTTCACACCTCCATTCTATGACTTCACACAACTCCATTCTGACTTCACACACCTACCTTCTATGACTTCACACAACTCCATTCTGACTTCACACACCGCCATTCTGTGACTTCACACACCTCCATTCCATGACTTCACACACCTCCTTTCGATGACTTCACACACCTCCATTCTGTGACTTCACACACCTCCATTCTGTGACTTTACACACCACCATTTCGACTTCACACACTTCCATTCTTTGACTTCACCCACCTCCATTCTGTGACTTCACACACCACCATTGTTTGACTTTACACACCTTTATTGTTTGACTTCACACACCTCCATTGTGAGTTCACACACCTCCATTCTGTGACTTCACACACCTCCATTCTGTGACTTCACACACCTTTCTTGTTTGACTTCACATACCTCCATTCTCTGACTTCACACACCTTCATTCCATGACTTCACACACCTCCATTCTATGAGTGCACACACCTCCATTTTGACTTCACACACCTCCATTCTATGACTTCACACACCTTCATTCTTACTTCAGAAACATCCATTCTATGACTTCGCACACCTCCATTCTTTGACTTCACACACCTCCATTCTGTGACTTCACACACCTCCATACCATGACTTCACACACCTCCATTCTTTGACTTCACACACCTCCATTCTATGAGTTCACACACCTCCATTTGTGACTCTACACACCACCTTTTTGACTTCACACACCTCCATTCTGTGATTTCACACACCTCCATTCTGTGACTTCACACACCTTTATTGTTTGACTTCACACCTCCATTCTTTGACTTCACACACCTCCATTCCATGACTTCACACACTTCCATTCTATGAGTTCACACACCTCCATTCTATGAGTTCACACACCTCCATTTTGACTTCACACACCTCCATTCTGTGACTTCACACACCTCCATTCTGTGACTTCACACACCTCCATTCTGTGACTTCACACACCTCCATTGTATGACTTCACACACCTCCATTCTGTGACTTCACACACCTCCCTTCTGTGACTTCACACACCACCATTGTTTGACTTCACACACCTCCATTTTTGGACTTCATACACCTCCTTTCCATGACTTCACACATCTCCATTTTATGAGTTCGCACACCTCCATTTTGACTTCACACACCTCCATTCTATGACTTCAAACCTCCATTCTGTGACTTCACACACCTCCATTGTGAGTTCACACACCTCCATTCTGTGACTTCACACACCTCAATTCTGTGACTTCACACACCTCCATTCTGAGTTCACACACCTCAATTCTGTGACTTCACACACCTCAATTCTGGATTCACACACCTCCATTCTATAACTTCACACAGTTCCATTCTATGACTTCACACACCTCCATTTTTGACTTCACACACCTCCATTGTGAGTTCACACACCTCCATTCTATGACTTCACAAACCTACATTCTGACTTCACACAGCTCCATTCTATGACTTCACACACCTCCATTCTGTGACTTCAAACACATCCATTCTATGACTTCACACACCTCCATTATGACTTCACACACCTCCATTCTATGACTTCACACACCTACATTCTATGACTTCACACCTCCATTCTGTGACTTCACACACCTCCATTCTGTGACTTCACACTCCTCAAATCTAAATTCACACAGCTCCATTCTATGATTTCACACACCTCCATACTGTGACTTCACACACCTCCACTGTGACTTCACACCTCCATTCTTTGAGTTCACACACCTCCATTCTGACTTCACACACCTCCATTCTATGACATTCCACACATCCATTCTGAATTCACACACCTACATTCTATGACTTCACACAACTCCATTCTAAATTCTCACACCTCCATTTTTTGACTTCACACACCTCCATTCTATGAGTTCACACACCTCCATTTGTGACTCTACACACCACATTTTGACTTCACACACCTCCATTCTGTGATTTCACACACCTCCATTCTGTGACTTCACACACCTTTATTGTTTAACTTCACACACCTCCATTTTGACTTCACACACCTCCATTCTATGACTTCACACACCTTCATTCTACTTCAGAAACTTCCATTCTATGACTTGACACACCTCCATTCTATGACTTCATCTACCTCCATTCTGTGAATTCACACACCTCCATTCTGAGTTCACACACCTCAGTTCTGTGACTTCACACCTCAATTCTGGCTTCACACACCTCCATTGTATAACTTCACACAATTCCATTCTATGACTTCACACACCTCCATTCTATGACTTCACAAAACTCCATTCTAAATTCACACACCTGCATTTTTTGACTTCACACACCTCCATTCTATGAGTTCACACACCTCCATTTGTGACTCTACGCACAACATTTTGACTTCACACACCTCCATTCTGTGATTTCACACACCTCCATTCTGTGAGTTCACACACATTCATTGTTTGACTTCACACACCTCCATTCTTTGACTTCACACACCTCCATTCTATGACTTCACACACCTCCATTCTGTGACTTCACACACCTCAATTCTGTGACTTCACACACCTCCATTATGACTTCACACACCTCCATTCTATGACTTCACACACCTACATTCTATAACTTCACACCTCCATTCTGTGACTTCACACACCTCCATTGTTAGTTCACACACCTCCATTCTGTGACTTTACACTCCTTAAATCTGACTTCACACAGCTCCATTCTATGATTTCTCACACGTCCATACTGTGACTTCACACAACTCCATAGTGACTTCACACCTCCATTCTATGACTTCACACAACTCCATTCTGACTTCACACACCTACATTCTATGACTTCACACAACTCCATTCTGACTTCACACACCGCCATTCTGTGACTTCACACACCTCCATTCCATGACTTCACACACCTCCTTTCGATGACTTCACACACCTCCATTCTGTGACTTCACACACCTCCATTCTGTGACTTTACACACCTCCATTTCGACTTCACACACTTCCATTCTTTGACTTCACCCACCTCCATTCTGTGATTTAACACACCACCATTGTTTGACTTCACACACCTTTATTGTTTGACTTCACACACCTCCATTGTGAGTTCACACACCTCCATTCTGTGACTTCACACACCTCCATTCTGTGACTTCACACACCTTTCTTGTTTGACTTCACATACCTCCACTCTCTGACTTCACACACCTTCATTCCATGACTTCACACACCTCCATTCTAGGAGTGCACACACCTCCATTTTGACTTCACACACCTCCATTCTATGACTTCACACACCTTCATTCTTACTTCAGAAACATCCATTCTATGACTTCGCACACCTCCATTCTATGACTTCACACACCTCCATTCTGTGACTTCACACACCTCCATACCATGACTTCACACACCTCCATTCTTTGACTTCACACACCTCCATTCTATGAGTTCACACACCTCCATTTGTGACTCTACACACCACCTTTTTGACTTCACACACCTCCATTCTGTGATTTCACACACCTCCATTCTGTGACGTCACACACCTTTATTGTTTGACTTCACACCTCCATTCTTTGACTTCACACACCTCCATTCCATGACTTCACACACTTCCATTCTATGAGTTCACACACCTCCATTAGATGAGTTCACACACCTCCATTTTGACTTCACACACCTCCATTCTGTGACTTCACACACCTCCATTCTGTGACTTCACACACCTCCATTCTGTGACTTCACACACCTCCATTGTATGACTTCACACACCTCCATTTTGTGACTTCACACACCTCCCTTCTGTGACTTCACACACCACCATTGTTTGACTTCACACACCTCCATTTTTGGACTTCATACCCCTCCTTTCCATGACTTCACACATCTCCATTTTATGAGTTCGCACACCTCCATTTTGACTTCACACACCTCCATTCTATGACTTCAAACCTCCATTCTGTGACTTCACACACCTCCATTGTGAGTTCACACACCTCCATTCTGTGACTTCACACACCTCAATTCTGTGACTTCACACACCTCCATTCTGAGTTCACACACCTCAATTCTGTGACTTCACACACCTCAATTCTGGCTTCACACACCTCCATTCTATAACTTCACACAGTTCCATTCTATGACTTCACACACCTCCATTTTTGACTTCACACACCTCCATTGTGAGTTCACACACCTCCATTCTATGACTTCACAAACCTACATTCTGACTTCACACAGCTCCATTCTATGACTTCACACACCTCCATTCTGTGACTTCAAACACCTCCATTCTATGACTTCACACACCTCCATTATGACTTCACACACCTCCATTCTATGACTTCACACACATACATTCTATGACTTCACACCTCCATTCTGTGACTTCACACACCTCCATTCTGTGACTTCACACTCCTCAAATCTAAATTCACACAGCTCCATTCTATGATTTCACACACCTCCATACTGTGACTTCACACACCTCCACTGTGACTTCACACCTCCATTCTTTGTGTTCACACACCTCCATTCTGACTTCACACACCTCCATTCTATGACATTCCACACATCCATTCTGAATTCACACACCTACATTCTATGACTTCACACAACTCCATTCTAAATTGTCACACCTCCATTTTTTGACTTCACACACCTCCAATCTATGAGTTCCCACACCTCCATTTGTGACTCTACACACCACATTTTGACTTCACACACCTCCATTCTGTGATTTCACACACCTCCATTCTGTGAGTTCACACACATTTATTGTTTGACTTCACGCACCTCCATTCTTTGACTTCACACACCTTCATTCCATGACTTCACACACCTCCATTCTGTGAGTTCACACACCTCGATTCTGACTTCACACACCTACATTCTGACTTCACACAGCTCCATTCTATGACTTCACACACCTCCATTCTGTGCCTTCAAACACCTCCATTCTATGACTTCACACACCTCCATTCTATGACTTCACACACCTCCATTCTGTGACTTCACACACCTCAATTCTGTGACTTCACACACCTCCATTATGACTTCACACACGTCCATTCTATGACTTCACACACCTACATTCTATAATTTCACACCTCCATTCTGTGACTTCACACACCTCCATTGTTAGTTCACACACCTCCATTCTGTGACTTTACACTCCTTCAATCTGACTTCACACAGCTCCATTCAATGATTTCTCACACGTCCATACTGTGACTTCACACAACTCCATTGTGACTTCACACCTCCATTCTATGACTTCACACAACTCCATTCTGACTTCACACACCTACCTTCTATGACTTCACACAACTCCATTCTGACTTCACACACCGCCATTCTGTGACTTCACACACCTCCATTCCATGACTTCACACACCTCCTTTCGATGACTTCACACACCTCCATTCTGTGACTTCACACACCTCCATTCTGTGACTTTACACACCACCATTTCGACTTCACACACTTCCATTCTTTGACTTCACCCACCTCCATTCTGTGACTTCACACACCACCATTGTTTGACTTTACACACCTTTATTGTTTGACTTCACACACCTCCATTGTGAGTTCACACACCTCCATTCTGTGACTTCACACACCTCCATTCTGTGACTTCACACACCTTTCTTGTTTGACTTCACATACCTCCATTCTCTGACTTCACACACCTTCATTCCATGACTTCACACACCTCCATTCTATGAGTGCACACACCTCCATTTTGACTTCACACACCTCCATTCTATGACTTCACACACCTTCATTCTTACTTCAGAAACATCCATTCTATGACTTCGCACACCTCCATTCTTTGACTTCACACACCTCCATTCTGTGACTTCACACACCTCCATACCATGACTTCACACACCTCCATTCTTTGACTTCACACACCTCCATTCTATGAGTTCACACACCTCCATTTGTGACTCTACACACCACCTTTTTGACTTCACACACCTCCATTCTGTGATTTCACACACCTCCATTCTGTGACTTCACACACCTTTATTGTTTGACTTCACACCTCCATTCTTTGACTTCACACACCTCCATTCCATGACTTCACACACTTCCATTCTATGAGTTCACACACCTCCATTCTATGAGTTCACACACCTCCATTTTGACTTCACACACCTCCATTCTGTGACTTCACACACCTCCATTCTGTGACTTCACACACCTCCATTGTATGACTTCACACACCTCCATTCTGTGACTTCACACACCTCCCTTCTGTGACTTCACACACCACCATTGTTTGACTTCACACACCTCCATTTTTGGACTTCATACACCTCCTTTCCATGACTTCGCACATCTCCATTTTATGAGTTCGCACACCTCCATTTTGACTTCACACACCTCCATTCTATGACTTCAAACCTCCATTCTGTGACTTCACACACCTCCATTGTGAGTTCACACACCTCCATTCTGTGACTTCACACACCTCAATTCTGTGACTTCACACACCTCCATTCTGAGTTCACACACCTCAATTCTGTGACTTCACACACCTCAATTCTGGATTCACACACCTCCATTCTATAACTTCACACAGTTCCATTCTATGACTTCACACACCTCCATTTTTGACTTCACACACCTCCATTGTGAGTTCACACACCTCCATTCTATGACTTCACAAACCTACATTCTGACTTCACACAGCTCCATTCTATGACTTCACACACCTCCATTCTGTGACTTCAAACACATCCATTCTATGACTTCACACACCTCCATTATGACTTCACACACCTCCATTCTATGACTTCACACACCTACATTCTATGACTTCACACCTCCATTCTGTGACTTCACACACCTCCATTCTGTGACTTCACACTCCTGAAATCTAAATTCACACAGCTCCATTCTATGATTTCACACACCTCCATACTGTGACTTCACACACCTCCACTGTGACTTCACACCTCCATTCTTTGAGTTCACACACCTCCATTCTGACTTCACACACCTCCATTCTATGACATTCCACACATCCATTCTGAATTCACACACCTACATTCTATGACTTCACACAACTCCATTCTAAATTCTCACACCTCCATTTTTTGACTTCACACACCTCCATTCTATGAGTTCACACACCTCCATTTGTGACTCTACACACCACATTTTGACTTCACACACCTCCATTCTGTGATTTCACACACCTCCATTCTGTGACTTCACACACCTTTATTGTTTAACTTCACACACCTCCATTCTATGAGTTCACACACCTCCATTCTGACTTCACACACCTTCATTCTATGACTTCACACACCTCCATTCTGACTTCACACACCTACATTATATGACTTCACACAACTCCATTCTGACTTCACACACCGCCATTCTGTGACTTCACACACCTCCATTCCATGACTTCACACACCTCCTTTCGATGACGTCACACACCTCCATTCGGTGACTTCACACACCTCCATTCTGTGACTTCACACACCTCCATTTTGACTTCACACACTTCCATTCTTTGACTTCACACACCTCCATTCTGTGACTTCACACACCACAATTGTTTGACTTCACACACCTTTATTGTTTGACTTCTCACACCTACATTGTGAGTTCACACACCTCCATTCTGTGACTTCACACACCTCCATTCTGTGACTTCACACACCTTTTTGTTTGACTTCACACACCTCCATTCTTTGACTTCACACACCTTCATTCCATGACTTCACACACCTCCATTCTATGAGTTCACACACCTCCATTTTGACTTCACACACCTCCATTCTATGACTTTACACACCTTCATTCTTACTTCAGAAACATCCATTCTATGACTTCGCACACCTCCATTCTATGACTTCACACACCTCCATTCTGTGACTTCACACACCTCCATTCCATGACTTCACACACCTCCATTCTTTGAGTTCACACACCTCCATTCTATGAGTTCACACACCTCCATTTGTGACTCTACACACCACCTTTTTGACTTCACACACCTCCATTCTGTGATTTCACACACCTCCATTCTGTGACTTCACACACCTTTATTGTTTGACTTCACACCCCCATTCTTTGACTTCACACTCCTCCATTCCATGACTTCACGCACTTCCATTCTATGAGTTCACACACCTCCATTCTATGAGTTCACACACCTCCATTTTGACTTCACACACCTCCATTCTGTGACTTCACACACCTCCATTCTGTGACTTCACACACCTCCATTTTGACTTCACACACTTCCATTCTTTGACTTCACACACCTCCATTCTGTGACTTCACACACCACCATTGTTTGACTTCACACACCTTTATTGTTTGACTTCACACACCTCCATTGTGAGTTCACACACCTCCATTCTGTGACTTCACACACCTTTCTTGTTTGACTTCACATACCTCCATTCTTTGACTTCACACACCTTCATTCCATGACTTCACACACCTCCATTCTAGGAGTGCACACACCTCCATTTTGACTTCACACACCTCCATTCTATGACTTCACACACCTTCATTCTTACTTCAGAAACATCCATTCTATGACTTCGCACACCTCCATTCTATGACTTCACACACCTCCATTCTGTGACTTCACACACCTCCATTCCATGACTTCACACACCTCCATTCTTTGACTTCACACACCTCCATTCTATGAGTTCACACACCTCCATTTGTGACTCTACACACCACCTTTTTGACTTCACACACCTCCATTCCGTGATTTCACACACCTCCATTCTGTGACTTCACACACCTTTATTGTTTGACTTCACACCTCCATTCTTTGACTTCACACACCTCCATTCCATGACTTTACAAACTTCCATTCTATGAGTTCACACACCTCCATTCTATGAGTTCACACACCTCCATTTTGACTTCACACACCTCCATTCTGTGACTTCACACACCTCCATTCTGTGACTTCACACACCTCCATTCTGTGACTTCACACACCTCCATTGTATGACTTCACACACCTCCATTCTGTGACTTCACACACCTCCCTTCTGTGACTTCACACACCACCATTGTTTGACTTCACACACCTCCATTTTTGGACTTCAAACACCTCCTTTCCATGACTTCACACATCTCCATTTTATGAGTTCGCACACCTCCATTTTGACTTCACACACCTCCATTCTATGACTTCAAACCTCCATTCTGTGACTTCACAGACCTCCATTGTGAGTTCACACACCTCCATTCTGTGACTTCACACACCTCAATTCTGTGACTTCACACACCTCCATTCTGGGTTCACACACCTCAATTCTGTGACTTCACACACCTCAATTCTGGCTTCACACACCTCCATTCTATAACTTCACACAGTTCCATTCTATGACTTCACACAACTCCATTTTTGACTTCACACACCTCCATTGTGTGTTCACACACCTCCATACTGTGACTTCACACACCTCCACTGTGACTTCACACCTCCATTCTTTGTGTTCACACACCTCCATTCTGACTTCACACACCTCCATTCTATGACATTCCACACATCCATTCTGAATTCACACACCTACATTCTATGACTTCACACAACTCCATTCTAAATTGTCACACCTCCATTTTTTGACTTCACACACCTCCAATCTATGAGTTCCCACACCTCCATTTGTGACTCTACACACCACATTTTGACTTCACACACCTCCATTCTGTGATTTCACACACCTCCATTCTGTGAGTTCACACACATTTATTGTTTGACTTCACGCACCTCCATTCTTTGACTTCACACACCTTCATTCCATGACTTCACACACCTCCATTCTGTGAGTTCACACACCTCGATTCTGACTTCACACACCTACATTCTGACTTCACACAGCTCCATTCTATGACTTCACACACCTCCATTCTGTGCCTTCAAACACCTCCATTCTATGACTTCACACACCTCCATTCTATGACTTCACACACCTCCATTCTGTGACTTCACACACCTCAATTCTGTGACTTCACACACCTCCATTATGACTTCACACACGTCCATTCTATGACTTCACACACCTACATTCTATAATTTCACACCTCCATTCTGTGACTTCACACACCTCCATTGTTAGTTCACACACCTCCATTCTGTGACTTTACACTCCTTCAATCTGACTTCACACAGCTCCATTCAATGATTTCTCACACGTCCATACTGTGACTTCACACAACTCCATTGTGACTTCACACCTCCATTCTATGACTTCACACAACTCCATTCTGACTTCACACACCTACCTTCTATGACTTCACACAACTCCATTCTGACTTCACACACCGCCATTCTGTGACTTCACACACCTCCATTCCATGACTTCACACACCTCCTTTCGATGACTTCACACACCTCCATTCTGTGACTTCACACACCTCCATTCTGTGACTTTACACACCACCATTTCGACTTCACACACTTCCATTCTTTGACTTCACCCACCTCCATTCTGTGACTTCACACACCACCATTGTTTGACTTTACACACCTTTATTGTTTGACTTCACACACCTCCATTGTGAGTTCACACACCTCCATTCTGTGACTTCACACACCTCCATTCTGTGACTTCACACACCTTTCTTGTTTGACTTCACATACCTCCATTCTCTGACTTCACACACCTTCATTCCATGACTTCACACACCTCCATTCTATGAGTGCACACACCTCCATTTTGACTTCACACACCTCCATTCTATGACTTCACACACCTTCATTCTTACTTCAGAAACATCCATTCTATGACTTCGCACACCTCCATTCTTTGACTTCACACACCTCCATTCTGTGACTTCACACACCTCCATACCATGACTTCACACACCTCCATTCTTTGACTTCACACACCTCCATTCTATGAGTTCACACACCTCCATTTGTGACTCTACACACCACCTTTTTGACTTCACACACCTCCATTCTGTGATTTCACACACCTCCATTCTGTGACTTCACACACCTTTATTGTTTGACTTCACACCTCCATTCTTTGACTTCACACACCTCCATTCCATGACTTCACACACTTCCATTCTATGAGTTCACACACCTCCATTCTATGAGTTCACACACCTCCATTTTGACTTCACACACCTCCATTCTGTGACTTCACACACCTCCATTCTGTGACTTCACACACCTCCATTGTATGACTTCACACACCTCCATTCTGTGACTTCACACACCTCCCTTCTGTGACTTCACACACCACCATTGTTTGACTTCACACACCTCCATTTTTGGACTTCATACACCTCCTTTCCATGACTTCGCACATCTCCATTTTATGAGTTCGCACACCTCCATTTTGACTTCACACACCTCCATTCTATGACTTCAAACCTCCATTCTGTGACTTCACACACCTCCATTGTGAGTTCACACACCTCCATTCTGTGACTTCACACACCTCAATTCTGTGACTTCACACACCTCCATTCTGAGTTCACACACCTCAATTCTGTGACTTCACACACCTCAATTCTGGATTCACACACCTCCATTCTATAACTTCACACAGTTCCATTCTATGACTTCACACACCTCCATTTTTGACTTCACACACCTCCATTGTGAGTTCACACACCTCCATTCTATGACTTCACAAACCTACATTCTGACTTCACACAGCTCCATTCTATGACTTCACACACCTCCATTCTGTGACTTCAAACACATCCATTCTATGACTTCACACACCTCCATTATGACTTCACACACCTCCATTCTATGACTTCACACACCTACATTCTATGACTTCACACCTCCATTCTGTGACTTCACACACCTCCATTCTGTGACTTCACACTCCTCAAATCTAAATTCACACAGCTCCATTCTATGATTTCACACACCTCCATACTGTGACTTCACACACCTCCACTGTGACTTCACACCTCCATTCTTTGAGTTCACACACCTCCATTCTGACTTCACACACCTCCATTCTATGACATTCCACACATCCATTCTGAATTCACACACCTACATTCTATGACTTCACACAACTCCATTCTAAATTCTCACACCTCCATTTTTTGACTTCACACACCTCCATTCTATGAGTTCACACACCTCCATTTGTGACTCTACACACCACATTTTGACTTCACACACCTCCATTCTGTGATTTCACACACCTCCATTCTGTGACTTCACACACCTTTATTGTTTAACTTCACACACCTCCATTCTATGAGTTCACACACCTCCATTCTGACTTCACACACCTTCATTCTATGACTTCACACACCTCCATTCTGACTTCACACACCTACATTATATGACTTCACACAACTCCATTCTGACTTCACACACCGCCATTCTGTGACTTCACACACCTCCATTCCATGACTTCACACACCTCCTTTCGATGACGTCACACACCTCCATTCGGTGACTTCACACACCTCCATTCTGTGACTTCACACACCTCCATTTTGACTTCACACACTTCCATTCTTTGACTTCACACACCTCCATTCTGTGACTTCACACACCACAATTGTTTGACTTCACACACCTTTATTGTTTGACTTCTCACACCTACATTGTGAGTTCACACACCTCCATTCTGTGACTTCACACACCTCCATTCTGTGACTTCACACACCTTTTTGTTTGACTTCACACACCTCCATTCTTTGACTTCACACACCTTCATTCCATGACTTCACACACCTCCATTCTATGAGTTCACACACCTCCATTTTGACTTCACACACCTCCATTCTATGACTTTACACACCTTCATTCTTACTTCAGAAACATCCATTCTATGACTTCGCACACCTCCATTCTATGACTTCACACACCTCCATTCTGTGACTTCACACACCTCCATTCCATGACTTCACACACCTCCATTCTTTGAGTTCACACACCTCCATTCTATGAGTTCACACACCTCCATTTGTGACTCTACACACCACCTTTTTGACTTCACACACCTCCATTCTGTGATTTCACACACCTCCATTCTGTGACTTCACACACCTTTATTGTTTGACTTCACACCCCCATTCTTTGACTTCACACTCCTCCATTCCATGACTTCACGCACTTCCATTCTATGAGTTCACACACCTCCATTCTATGAGTTCACACACCTCCATTTTGACTTCACACACCTCCATTCTGTGACTTCACACACCTCCATTCTGTGACTTCACACACCTCCATTTTGACTTCACACACTTCCATTCTTTGACTTCACACACCTCCATTCTGTGACTTCACACACCACCATTGTTTGACTTCACACACCTTTATTGTTTCACTTCACACACCTCCATTGTGAGTTCACACACCTCCATTCTGTGACTTCACACACCTTTCTTGTTTGACTTCACATACCTCCATTCTTTGACTTCACACACCTTCATTCCATGACTTCACACACCTCCATTCTAGGAGTGCACACACCTCCATTTTGACTTCACACACCTCCATTCTATGACTTCACACACCTTCATTCTTACTTCAGAAACATCCATTCTATGACTTCGCACACCTCCATTCTATGACTTCACACACCTCCATTCTGTGACTTCACACACCTCCATTCCATGACTTCACACACCTCCATTCTTTGACTTCACACACCTCCATTCTATGAGTTCACACACCTCCATTTGTGACTCTACACACCACCTTTTTGACTTCACACACCTCCATTCCGTGATTTCACACACCTCCATTCTGTGACTTCACACACCTTTATTGTTTGACTTCACACCTCCATTCTTTGACTTCACACACCTCCATTCCATGACTTTACAAACTTCCATTCTATGAGTTCACACACCTCCATTCTATGAGTTCACACACCTCCATTTTGACTTCACACACCTCCATTCTGTGACTTCACACACCTCCATTCTGTGACTTCACACACCTCCATTCTGTGACTTCACACACCTCCATTGTATGACTTCACACACCTCCATTCTGTGACTTCACACACCTCCCTTCTGTGACTTCACACACCACCATTGTTTGACTTCACACACCTCCATTTTTGGACTTCAAACACCTCCTTTCCATGACTTCACACATCTCCATTTTATGAGTTCGCACACCTCCATTTTGACTTCACACACCTCCATTCTATGACTTCAAACCTCCATTCTGTGACTTCACAGACCTCCATTGTGAGTTCACACACCTCCATTCTGTGACTTCACACACCTCAATTCTGTGACTTCACACACCTCCATTCTGGGTTCACACACCTCAATTCTGTGACTTCACACACCTCAATTCTGGCTTCACACACCTCCATTCTATAACTTCACACAGTTCCATTCTATGACTTCACACAACTCCATTTTTGACTTCACACACCTCCATTGTGTGTTCACACACCTCCATTCTATGACTTCACAAACCTACATTCTGACTTCACACAGCTCCATTCTATGACTTCACAAACCTCCATTCTGTGACTTCAAACACCTCCATTCTATGACTTCACACACCTCCATTATGACTTCACACACCTCCATTCTATGACTTCACACACGTACATTCTATGACTTCACACCTCCATTCTGTGACTTCACACACCTCCATTCTGTGACTTCACACTCTTCAAATCTAAATTCACAAAGCTCCATTCTATGATTTCACACACCTCCATACTGTGACTTCACACACCTCCACTGTGACTTCACACCTCCATTCTTTGAGTTCACACACCTCCATTCTGACTTCACACACCTCCATTCTATGACATTCCACACATCCATTCTGAATTCACACACCTACATTCTATGACTTCACACAACTCCATTCTAAATTCACACACCTCCATTTTTTGACTTCACACACCTCCATTCTATGAGTTCACACACCTCCATTTCTGACTCTACACACCACATTTTGACTTCACACACCTCCATTCTGTGATTTCACACACCTCCATTCTGTGACTTCACACACCTTTATTGTTTAACTTCACACACCTCCATTCTTTGACTTCACACACCTTCATTCCATGACTTCACACACCTCCATTCTATGAGTTCACACACCTCCATTCTGACTTCACACACCTCCATTCTATGACTTCACACACCTCCATTCTGACTTCACACACCTACATTCTATGACTTCACACAACTCCATTCTGACTTCACACACCGCCATTCTGTGACTTCACACACCTCCATTCCATGACTTCACACACCTCCTTTCGATGACGTCACACACCTCCATTCTGTGACTTCACACACCTCCATTCTGTGACTTCACACACCTCCATTTTGACTTCACACACTTCCATTCTTTGACTTCACACACATCCATTCTGTGACTTCACACACCACAATTGTTTGACTTCACACACCTTTATTGTTTGACTTCTCACACCTCCATTGTGAGTTCACACACCTCCATTCTGTGATTTCACACACCTCCATTCTGTGACTTCACACACCTTTTTGTTTGACTTCACACACCTCCATTCTTTGACTTCACACACCTTCATTCCATGACTTCACACACCTCCATTCTATGAGTTCACACACCTCCATTTTGACTTCACACACCTCCATTCTATGACTTTACACACATTCATTCTTACTTCAGAAACATCCATTCTATGACTTCGCACACCTCCATTCTATGACTTCACACACCTCCATTCTGTGACTTCACACACCTCCATTCCATGACTTCACACACCTCCATTCTTTGACTTCACACACCTCCATTCTATGAGTTCACACACCTCCATTTGTGACTTTACACACCACCTTTTTGACTTCACACACCTCCATTCTGTGATTTCACACACCTCCATTCTGTGACTTCACACACCTTTATTGTTTGACTTCATACCTCCATTCTTTGACTTCACACACCTCCATTCCATGACGTCACACACTTCCATTCTATGAGTTCACACACCTCCATTCTATGAGTTCACACACCTCCATTTTGACTTCACACACCTCCATTCTGTGACTTCACACACCTCCATTCTGTGACTTCACACACCTCCATTCTGTGACTTCACACACCCCCATTCTGTGACTTCACACACCTCCATTGTATGACTTCACACATCTCCATTCTGTGACTTCACACACCTCCATTCTGTGACTTCACACACCTCCATTTTGACTTCACACACTTCCATTCTTTGACTTCACACACCTCCCTTCTGTGACTTCACACACCACCATTGTTTGACTTCACACACCTTCATTCTATGACTTCACAGACTTCCATTCTCTGACTTCACACACCTCCATTCTTTGACTTCACACACCTCCATTGTGAGTTCACACACCTCCATTCTGTGACTTCACACACCTCCATTCCGTGCCTTCAAACACCTCCATTCTATGACTTAACACACCTTCATTCTTACTTCACAAACATCAGTTCTATGACTTCAAACACCTCCATTCTATGACTTCACACACCTCCATTCTATAACTTCACACACCTCCATTCTGTGACTTCACACCTCCATTCTGTGACTTCACACACCTCCATTGTGAGTTCACACACCTCCATTCTGTGACTTCACACTCCTCAAATCTGACTTCACACAGCTCCATTCTATGATTTCACACACCTCCATACTGTGACTTCACACACCTCCATTCTATGACTTCACACACCTCCATTGTGACTTTACACCTCCATTCTGAGTTCACACACCTCCATTCTGACTTCACACACCTCCATTCTATGACTTCACACACTTCCATTCTTTGACTTCACACACCTCCATTCTGTGACTTCACACACCACCATTGTTTGACTTCACACACCTTTATTGTTTAACTTCATACACCTCCATTGTGAGTTCACACACCTCCATTCTGTGACTTCACACACCTCCATTCTCTGACTTCATACACCTCAATTCTGTGCCTTCACACACCTCCATTCTGTGACTTCACACACCTCCATTCCATGACTTCACACACCTCCATTCTTTGACTTCACACACCACCATTGTTTGACTTCACCCACCTCCAATTTTGGACTTCACACACCTCCATTCCATGACTTCACACATCTCCATTTTATGAGTTCACACACCTCCATTTTGACTTCACACACCTCCATTCTATGACTTCACACACCTCCATTGTGACTTCACACTTCCATTCTATGAGTTCACACACCTCCATTCTGACTTCACACACCTCCATTCTATGACTTCACACACCCCCATTCTGACTTCACACACCTACATTCTATGACTTCACACAATTCAATTCTGACTTCACACACCGCCATTCTGTGACTTCACACACCTCAGTTCCATGACTTCACACACCTCCTTTCGATGTCTTCACACACCTCCATTCTGTGACTTCACACACCGCCATTCTGTGACTTCACACACCTCAATTCCATGACTTCACACACCTCCTTTCGATGTCTTCACACACCTCCATTCCATGACTTCACACATCTCCATTTTATGAGTTCACACACCTCCATTTTGACTTCACACACTTCCATTCTATGACTTCACACACCTTCATTCTACTTCAGAAACATCCATTCTATGACTTGACACACCTCCATTCTATGACTTCACCTACCTCCATTCTGTGAATTCACACCCCTCCATTCTGAGTTCACACACCTCAGTTCTGTGACTTCACACCTCAATTCTGACTTCACACACCTCCATTCTATAACTTCACACAATTCCATTATATGACTTCACACACCTCCATTCTATGACTTCACAAAACTCCATTCTAAATTCACACACCTCCATTTTTTGACTTCACACACCTCCATTCTATGAGTTCACAAACCTCCATTTGTGACTCTACGCACAACATTTTGACTTCACACACCTCCATTCTGTGATTTCACACACCTCCATTCTGTGAGTTCACACACCTTTATTGTTTGACTTCACACACCTCCATTCTTTGACTTCACACACCTTCATTCCATGACTTCACACACCTCCATTCTGTGAGTTCACACACCTCCATTCTGACTTCACACACCTACATTCTGACTTCACACAGCTCCATTCTATGACTTCACACACCTCCATTCTGTGCCTTCAAACACCTCCATTCTATGACTTCACACACCTCCATTCTGTGACTTCACACACCTCAATTCTGTGACTTCACACACCTCCATTATGACTTCACACACCTCCATTCTATGACTTCACACACCTACATTCTATAACTTCACACCTCCATTCTGTGACTTCACACACCTCCATTGTGAGTTCACACACCTCCATTCTGTGACTTCACACTCCTTAAATCTGACTTCACACAGCTCCATTCTATGATTTCTCACACGTCCATACTGTGACTTCACACACCTCCATTGTGACTTCACACCTCCATTCTATGACTTCACACACCTCCATTCTGACTTCACACACCTACATTCTATGACTTCACACAACTCCATTCTGACTTCACACACCGCCATTCTGTGACTTCACACACCTCCATTCCTTGACTTCACACACCTTCTTTCGATGACTTCACACACCTCCATTCTGTGACTTCACACACCTCCATTCTGTGACTTCACACACCTCCATTTTGACTTCACACACTTCCATTCTTTGACTTCACACACCTCCATTCTGTGACTTCACACACCACCATTGTTTGACTTCACACACCTTTATTGTTTGACTTCACACACCTCCATTGTGAGTTCACACACCTCCATTCTGTGACTTCACACACCTTTCTTGTTTGACTTCACATACCTCCATTCTTTGACTTCACACACCTTCATTCCATGACTTCACACACTTCCATTCTATGAGTGCACACACCTCCATTTTGACTTCACACACCTCCATTCTATGACTTCACACACCTTCATTCTTACTTCAGAAACATCCATTCTATGACTTCGCACACCTCCATTCTATGACTTCAAACACCTCCATTCTGTGAATTCACACACCTCCATTCCATGACTTCACACACCTCCATTCTTTGACTTCACACACCTCCATTCTATGAGTTCACACACCTCCATTTGTGACTCTACACACCACCTTTTTGACTTCACACACCTCCATTCTGTGATTTCACACACCTCCATTCTGTGACTTCACACACCTTTATTGTTTGACTTCACACCTCCATTCTTTGACTTCACACACCTCCATTCCATGACTTCACACACTTCCATTCTATGAGTTCACACACCTCCATTCTATGAGTTCACACACCTCCATTTTGACTTCACACACCTCCATTCTGTGACTTCACACACCTCCATTCTGTGACTTCACACACCTCCATTCTGTGACTTCACACACCTCCATTGTATGACTTCACACACCTCCATTCTGTGACTTCACACACCTCCCTTCTGTGACTTCACACACCACCATTGTTTGACTTCACACACCTCCATTTTTGGACTTCAAACACCTCCTTTCCATGACTTCACACATCTCCATTTTATGAGTTCGCACACCTCCATTTTGACTTCACACACCTCCATTCTATGACTTCAAACCTCCATTCTGTGACTTCACACACCTCCATTGTGAGTTCACACACCTCCATTCTGTGACTTCACACACCTCAATTCTGTGACTTCACACACCTCCATTCTGAGTTCACACACCTCAATTCTGTGACTTCACACACCTCAATTCTGGATTCACACACCTCCATTTTTGACTTCACACACCTCCATTGTGAGTTCACACACCTCCATTCTATGACTTCACAAACCTACATTCTGACTTCACACAGCTCCATTCTATGACTTCACAAACCTCCATTCTGTGACTTCAAACACCTCCATTCTATGACTTCACACACCTCCATTATGACTTCACACACCTCCATTCTATGACTTCACACACCTACATTCTATGACTTCACACCTCCATTCTGTCACTTCACACACCTCCATTCTGTGACTTCACACTCTTCAAATCTAAATTCACAAAGCTCCATTCTATGATTTCACACACCTCCATACTGTGACTTCACACACCTCCACTGTGACTTCACACCTCCATTCTTTGAGTTCACACACCTCCATTCTGACTTCACACACCTCCATTCTATGACATTCCACACATCCATTCTGAATTCACACACCTACATTCTATGACTTCACACAACTCCATTCTACATTCACACACCTCCATTTTTTGACTTCACATACCTCCATTCTATGAGTTCACGCACCTCCATTTGTGACTCTACACACCACATTTTGACTTCACACACCTCCATTCTGTGATTTCACACACCTCCATTCTGTGACTTCACACACCTTTATTGTTTAACTTCACACACCTCCATTCTTTGACTTCACACACCTTCATTCAATGACATCACACACCTCCATTCTATGAGTTCACACACCTCCATTCTGACTTCACACACCTCCATTCTATGACTTCACACACCTCCATTCTGACTTCACACACCTACATTCTATGACTTCACACAACTCCATTCTGACTTCACACACCGCCATTCTGTGACTTCACACACCTCCATTCCATGACTTCACACACCTCCTTTCGATGACGTCACACACCTCCATTCTGTGACTTCACACACCTCCATTCTGTGACTTCACACACCACAATTGTTTGACTTCACACACCTTTATTGTTTGACTTCTCACACCTCCATTGTGAGTTCACACACCTCCATTCTGTGACTTCACACACCTCCATTCTGTGACTTCACACACCTTTTTGTTTGACTTCACACACCTCCATTGTTTGACTTCACACACCTTCATTCCATGACTTCACACACCTCCATTCTATGAGTTCACACACCTCCATTTTGACTTCACACACCTCCATTCTATGACTTTACACACCTTCATTCTTACTTCAGAAACATCCATTCTATGACTTCGCACACCTCCATTCTTTGACTTCACACACCTCCATTCTGTGACTTCACACACCTCCATTCCATGACTTCACACACCTCCATTCTTTGACTTCACACACCTCCATTCTATGAGTTCACACACCTCCATTTGTGACTCTACACACCACATTTTTGACTTCACACACCTCCATTCTGTGATTTCACACACCTCCATTCTGTGACTTCACACACCTTTATTGTTTGACTTCACACCTCCATTCTTTGACTTCACACACCTCCATTCCATGACTTCACAAACTTCCATTCTATGAGTTCACACACCTCGATTCTATGAGTTCACACACCTCCATTTTGACTTCACACACCTCCATTCTGTGACTTCACACACCTCCATTGAATGACTTCACACATCTCCATTCTGTGACTTCACACACCTCCATTCTGTGACTTCACACACTTCCATTTTGACTTCACACACTTCCATTCTTTGACTAGACACACCTCCCTTCTGTGACTTCACACACCACCATTGTTTGACTTCACACACCTTCATTCTATGACTTCACACACTTCCATTCTCTGACTTCACACACCTCCATTCTTTGACTTCACACACCTCCATTGTGAGTTCACACACCTCCATTCTGACTTCACACACCTCCATTCTGTGACTTCACACACCTCCATTCCATGACTTCACACACCTCCTTTCGATGACGTCACACACCTCCATTCTGTGACTTCACACACCTTTTTGTTTGACTTCACACACCTCCATTCTTTGACTTCACACACCTTCATTCCATGACTTCACACACCTCCATTCTATGAGTTCACACACCTCCATTTTGACTTCACACACCTCCATTCTATGACTTTACACACCTTCATTCTTACTTCAGAAACATCCATTCTATGACTTCGCACACCTCCATTCTATGACTTCACACACCTCCATTCTGTGACTTCACACACCTCCATTCCATGACTTCACACACCTCCATTCTTTGACTTCACACACCTCCATTCTATGAGTTCACACACCTCCATTTGTGACTTTACACACCACCTTTTTGACTTCACACACCTCCATTCTGTGATTTCACACACCTCCATTCTGTGACTTCACACACCTTTATTGTTTGACTTCATACCTCCATTCTTTGACTTCACACACCTCCATTCCATGACTTCACACACTTCCATTCTATGAGTTCACACACCTCCATTCTATGAGTTCACACACCTCCATTTTGACTTCACACACCTCCATTCTGTGACTTCACACACCTCCATTCTGTGACTTCACACACCTCCATTCTGTGACTTCACACACCCCCATTCTGTGACTTCACACACCTCCATTTTATGACTTCACACATCTCCATTCTGTGACTTCACACACCTCCATTCTGTGACTTCACACACCTCCATTTTGACTTCACACACTTCCATTCTTTGACTTCACACACCTCCCTTCTGTGACTTCACACACCACCATTCTTTGACTTCACACACCTCCATTGTGAGTTCACACACCTCCATTCTGTGACTTCACACACCTCCATTCTGTGCCTTCAAACACCTCCATTCTATGACTTAACACACCTTCATTCTTACTTCACAAACATCAGTTCTATGACTTCAAACACCTCCATTCTATGACTTCACACACCTCCATTCTATAACTTCACACACCTCCATTCTGTGACTTCACACCTCCATTCTGTGACTTCACACACCTCCATTGTGAGTTCACACACCTCCATTCTGTGACTTCACACTCCTCAAATCTGACTTCACACAGCTCCATTCTATGATTTCACACACCTCCATACTGTGACTTCACACACCTCCATTCTATGACTTCACACACCTCCATTGTGACTTTACACCTCCATTCTATGAGTTCACACACCTCCATTCTGACTTCACACACCTCCATTCTATGACTTCACACACTTCCATTCTTTGACTTCACACACCTCCATTCTGTGACTTCACACACCACCATTATTTGACTTCACACACCTTTATTGTTTAACTTCATACACCTCCATTGTGAGTTCACACACCTCCATTCTGTGACTTCACACACCTCCATTCTCTGACTTCATACACCTCAATTCTGTGCCTTCACACACCTCCATTCTGTGACTTCACACACCTCCATTCCATGACTTCACACACCTCCATTCTTTGACTTAACACACCACCATTGTTTGACTTCACCCACCTCCAATTTTGGACTTCACACACCTCCATTCCATGACTTCACACATCTCCATTTTATGAGTTCACACACCTCCATTTTGACTTCACACACCTCCATTCTATGACTTCACACACCTCCATTGTGACTTCACACTTCCATTCTATGAGTTCACACACCTCCATTCTGACTTCACACACCTCCATTCTATGACTTCACACACCCCCATTCTGACTTCACACACCTACATTCTATGACTTCACACAATTCAATTCTGACTTCACACACCGCCATTCTGTGACTTCACACACCTCAATTCCATGACTTCACACACCTCCTTTCGATGTCTTCACACACCTCCATTCTGTGACTTCACACACCGCCATTCTGTGACTTCACACACCTCAATTCCATGACTTCACACACCTCCTTTCGATGTCTTCACACACCTCCATTCCATGACTTCACACATCTCCATTTTATGAGTTCACACACCTCCATTTTGACTTCACACACTTCCATTCTATGACTTCACACACCTTCATTCTACTTCAGAAACATCCATTCTATGACTTGACACACCTCCATTCTATGACTTCACCTACCTCCATTCTGTGAATTCACACCCCTCCATTCTGAGTTCACACACCTCAGTTCTGTGACTTCACACCTCAATTCTGACTTCACACACCTCCATTCTATAACTTCACACAATTCCATTCTATGACTTCACACACCTCCATTCTATGACTTCACAAAACTCCATTCTAAATTCACACACCTCCATTTTTTGACTTCACACACCTCCATTCTATGAGTTCACAAACCTCCATTTGTGACTCTACGCACAACATTTTGACTTCACACACCTCCATTCTGTGATTTCACACACCTCCATTCTGTGAGTTCACACACCTTTATTGTTTGACTTCACACACCTCCATTCTTTGACTTCACACACCTTCATTCCATGACTTCACACACCTCCATTCTGTGAGTTCACACACCTCCATTCTGACTTCACACACCTACATTCTGACTTCACACAGCTCCATTCTATGACTTCACACACCTCCATTCTGTGCCTTCAAACACCTCCATTCTATGACTTCACACACCTCCATTCTGTGACTTCACACACCTCAATTCTGTGACTTCACACACCTCCATTATGACTTCACACACCTCCATTCTATGACTTCACACACCTACATTCTATAACTTCACACCTCCATTCTGTGACTTCACACACCTCCATTGTGAGTTCACACACCTCCATTCTGTGACTTCACACTCCTTAAATCTGACTTCACACAGCTCCATTCTATGATTTCTCACACGTCCATACTGTGACTTCACACACCTCCATTGTGACTTCACACCTCCATTCTATGACTTCACACACCTCCATTCTGACTTCACACACCTACATTCTATGACTTCACACAACTCCATTCTGACTTCACACACCGCCATTCTGTGACTTCACACACCTCCATTCCTTGACTTCACACACCTTCTTTCGATGACTTCACACACCTCCATTCTGTGACTTCACACACCTCCATTCTGTGACTTCACACACCTCTATTTTGACTTCACACACTTCCATTCTTTGACTTCACACACCTCCATTCTGTGACTTCACACACCACCATTGTTTGACTTCACACACCTTTATTGTTTGACTTCACACACCTCCATTGTGAGTTCACACAAATCCATTCTGTGACTTCACACACCTTTCTTGTTTGACTTCACATACCTCCATTCTTTGACTTCACACACCTTCATTCCATGACTTCACACACTTCCATTCTATGAGTGCACACCCCTCCATTTTGACTTCACACACCTCCATTCTATGACTTCACACACCTTCATTCTTACTTCAGAAACATCCATTCTATGACTTCGCACACCTCCATTCTATGACTTCAAACACCTCCATTCTGTGACTTCACACACCTCCATTCCATGACTTCACACACCTCCATTCTTTGACTTCACACACCTCCATTCTATGAGTTCAGAAACCTCCATTTGTGACTCTACACACCACCTTTTTGACTTCACACACCTCCATTCTGTGATTTCACACACCTCCATTCTGTGACTTCACACACCTTTATTGTTTGACTTCACACCTCCATTCTTTGACTTCACACACCTCCATTCCATGACTTCACACACTTCCATTCTATGAGTTCACACACCTCCATTCTATGAGTTCACACACCTCCATTTTGACTTCATACAGCTCCATTCTGTGACTTCACACACCTCCATTCTGTGACTTCACACACCTCCATTCTGTGACTTCACACACCTCTATTGTATGACTTCACACACCTCCATTCTGTGACTTCACACACCTCCCTTCTGTGACTTCACACACCACCATTGTTTGACTTCACACACCTCCATTTTTGGACTTCAAACACCTCCTTTCCATGACTTCACACATCTCCATTTTATGAGTTCACACACCTCCATTTTGACTTCACACACCTCCATTCTATGACTTCAAACCTCCATTCTGTGACTTCACACACCTCCATTGTGAGTTCACACACCTCCATTCTGTGACTTCACACACCTCAATTCTGTGACTTCACACACCTCCATCTGAGTTCACACACCTCCATTTTTGACTTCACACACCTCCATTGTGAGTTCACACACCTCCATTCTATGACTTCACAAACCTACATTCTGACTTCACACAGCTCCATTCTATGACTTCACAAACCTCCATTCTGTGACTTCAAACACCTCCATTCTATGACTTCACACACCTCCATTATGACTTCACACACCTCCATTCTATGACTTCACACACCTACATTCTATGACTTCACACCTCCATTCTGTCACTTCACACACCTCCATTCTGTGACTTCACACTCTTCAAATCTAAATTCACAAAGCTCCATTCTATGATTTCACACACCTCCATACTGTGACTTCACACACCTCCACTGTGACTTCACACCTCCATTCTTTGAGTTCACACACCTCCATTCTGACTTCACACACCTCCATTCTATGACATTCCACACATCCATTCTGAATTCACACACCTACATTCTATGACTTCACACAACTCCATTCTAAATTCACACACCTCCATTTTTTGACTTCACATACCTCCATTCTATGAGTTCACGCACCTCCATTTGTGACTCTACACACCACATTTTGACTTCACACACCTCCATTCTGTGATTTCACACACCTCCATTCTGTGACTTCACACACCTTTATTGTTTAACTTCACACACCTCCATTCTTTGACTTCACACACCTTCATTCAATGACATCACACACCTCCATTCTATGAGTTCACACACCTCCATTCTGACTTCACACACCTCCATTCTATGACTTCACACACCTCCATTCTGACTTCACACACCTACATTCTATGACTTCACACAACTCCATTCTGACTTCACACACCGCCATTCTGTGACTTCACACACCTCCATTCCATGACTTCACACACCTCCTTTCGATGACGTCACACACCTCCATTCTGTGACTTCACACACCTCCATTCTGTGACTTCACACACCACAATTGTTTGACTTCACACACCTTTATTGTTTGACTTCTCACACCTCCATTGTGAGTTCACACACCTCCATTCTGTGACTTCACACACCTCCATTCTGTGACTTCACACACCTTTTTGTTTGACTTCACACACCTCCATTGTTTGACTTCACACACCTTCATTCCATGACTTCACACACCTCCATTCTATGAGTTCACACACCTCCATTTTGACTTCACACACCTCCATTCTATGACTTTACACACCTTCATTCTTACTTCAGAAACATCCATTCTATGACTTCGCACACCTCCATTCTTTGACTTCACACACCTCCATTCTGTGACTTCACACACCTCCATTCCATGACTTCACACACCTCCATTCTTTGACTTCACACACCTCCATTCTATGAGTTCACACACCTCCATTTGTGACTCTACACACCACATTTTTGACTTCACACACCTCCATTCTGTGATTTCACACACCTCCATTCTGTGACTTCACACACCTTTATTGTTTGACTTCACACCTCCATTCTTTGACTTCACACACCTCCATTCCATGACTTCACAAACTTCCATTCTATGAGTTCACACACCTCGATTCTATGAGTTCACACACCTCCATTTTGACTTCACACACCTCCATTCTGTGACTTCACACACCTCCATTCTGTGACTTCACACACCTCCATTCTGTGACTTCACACACCTCCATTCTGTGACTTCACACACCCCCATTCTGTGACTTCACACACCTCCATTGAATGACTTCACACATCTCCATTCTGTGACTTCACACACCTCCATTCTGTGACTTCACACACTTCCATTTTGACTTCACACACTTCCATTCTTTGACTAGACACACCTCCCTTCTGTGACTTCACACACCACCATTGTTTGACTTCACACACCTTCATTCTATGACTTCACACACTTCCATTCTCTGACTTCACACACCTCCATTCTTTGACTTCACACACCTCCATTGTGAGTTCACACACCTCCATTCTGTGACTTCACACACCTCCATTCTGTGCCTTCAAACACCTCCATTCTATGACTTAACACACCTTCATTCTTACTTCACAAACATCAGTTCTATGACTTCAAACACCTCCTTTCTATGACTTCACACACCTCCATTCTATAACTTCACACACCTCCATTCTGTGACTTCACACCTCCATTCTGTGACTTTCCACACCTCCATTGTGAGTTCACACACCTCCATTCTGTGACTTCACACTCCTCAAATCTGACTTCACACACCTCCATTTTGACTTCACACACCTCCATTCTATGACTTCACACACCTTCATTCTACTTCAGAAACATCCATTCTATGACTTGACACACCTCCATTCTATGACTACACCTATCTCCATTCTGTGAATTCACACCCCTCCATTCTGAGTTCACACACCTCAGTTCTGTGACTTCACACCTCAATTCTGGCTTCACACACCTCCATTCTATAACTTCACACAATTCCATTCTATGACTTCACACACCTCCATTCTATGACTTCACAAAACTCCATTCTAAATTCACACACCTCCATTTTTTGACTTCACACACCTCCATTCTATGAGTTCACTCACCTCCATTTGTGACTCTACGCACAACATTTTGACTTCACACACCTCCATTCTGTGAGTTCACACACCTCCATTCTGTGAGTTCACACACCTTTATTGTTTGACTTCACACACCTCCATTCTTTGACTTCACACACCTTCATTCCATGACTTCACACACCTCCATTCTGTGTGTTCACACACCTCCATTCTGACTTCACACACCTACATTCTGACTGCACACAGCTCCATTCTATGACTTCACACACCTCCCTTCTGTGCCTTCAAACACCTCCATTCTATGACTTCACACACCTCCATTCTATGACTTCACACACCTCCATTCTGTGACTTCACACACCTCAATTCTGTGACTTCACACACCTCCATTATGACTTCACACACCTCCATTCTATGACTTCACACACCTCCATTCTGAGTTCACACACCTCCATTCTGTGACTTCACACTCCTTAAATCTGACTTCACACAGCTCCATTCTATGATTTCTCACACGTCCATACTGTGACTTCACACACCTCCATTGTGACTTCACACCTCCATTCTATGACTTCACACACCTCCATTCTGACTTCACACACCTACATTGTATGACTTCACACAACTCCATTCTGACTTCACACACCGCCATTCTCTGACTTCACACACCTCCATTCCTTGACTTCACACACCTCCTTTCGATGACTTCACACACCTCCATTCTGTGACTTCACACACCTCCATTCTGTGACTTCACACACCTCCATTTTGACTTCACACACTTCCATTCTTTGACTTCACACACCTCCATTCTGTGACTTCACACACCACCATTGTTTGACTTCACACACCTTTATTGTTTGACTTCACACACCTCCATTGTGAGTTCACACACCTCCATTCTGTGACTTCACACACCTCCATTCTGTGACTTCACACACCTTTCTTGTTTGACTTCACATACCTCCATTCTTTGACTTCACACACCTTCATTCCATGACTTCACACACCTCCATTCTATGAGTGCACACACCTCCATTTTGACTTCACACACCTCCATTCTATGACTTCACACACCTTCATTCTTACTTCAGAAACATCCATTCTATGACTTCGCACACCTCCATTCTATGACTTCACACACCTCCATTCTGTGACTTCACACACCTCCATTCCATGACTTCACACACCTCCATTCTGTGACTTCACACACCTCCCTTCTGTGACTTCACACACCACCATTGTTTGACTTCACACACCTCCATTTTTGGACTTCAAACACCTCCTTTCCATGACTTCACACATCTCCATTTTATGAGTTCGCACACCTCCATTTTGACTTCACACACCTCCATTCTATGACTTCAAACCTCCATTCTGTGACTTCACACACCTCCATTGTGAGTTCACACACCTCCATTCTGTGACTTCACACACCTCAATTCTGTGACTTCACACACCTCCATTCTGAGTTCACACACCTCAATTCTGTGACTTCACACACCTCAATTCTGGCTTCACACACCTCCATTTTTGACTTCACACACCTCCATTGTGAGTTCACACACCTCCATTCTATGACTTCACAAACCTACATTCTGACTTCACACAGCTCCATTCTATGACTTCACAAACCTCCATTCTGTGACTTCAAACACCTCCATTCTATGACTTCACACACCTCCATTATGACTTCACACACCTCCATTCTATGACTTCACACACCTACATTCTATGACTTCACACCTCCATTCTGTCACTTCACACACCTCCATTCTGTGACTTCACACTCTTCAAATCTAAATTCACAAAGCTCCATTCTATGATTTCACACACCTCCATACTGTGACTTCACACACCTCCACTGTGACTTCACACCTCCATTCTTTGAGTTCACACACCTCCATTCTGACTTCACACACCTCCATTCTATGACATTCCACACATCCATTCTGAATTCACACACCTACATTCTATGACTTCACATACCTCCATTCTTTGACTTCACACACCTTCATTCAATGACATCACACACCTCCATTCTATGAGTTCACACACCTCCATTCTGACTTCACACACCTCCATTCTATGACTTCACACACCTCCATTCTGACTTCACACACCTACATTCTATGACTTCACACAACTCCATTCTGACTTCACACACCGCCATTCTGTGACTTCACACACCTCCATTCCATGACTTCACACACCTCCTTTCGATGACGTCACACACCTCCATTCTGTGACTTCACACACCTCCATTCTGTGACTTCACACACCTCCATTTTGACTTCACACACTTCCATTTTTTGACTTCACACACCTCCATTCTGTGACTTCACACACCACAATTGTTTGACTTCACACACCTTTATTGTTTGACTTCTCACATCTCCATTGTGAGTTCACACACCTCCATTCTGTGACTTCACACACCTTTTTGTTTGACTTCACACACCTCCATTCTTTGACTTCACACACCTTCATTCCATGACTTCACACACCTCCATTCTATGAGTTCACACCCCTCCATTTTGACTTCACACACCTCCATTCTATGACTTTACACACCTTCATTCTTACTTCAGAAACATCCATTCTATGACTTCGCACACCTCCATTCTATGACTTCACACACCTCCATTCTGTGACTTCAGACACCTCCATTCCATGACTTCACACACCTCCATTCTATGAGTCACACACCTCCATTTGTGACTCTACACACCACCTTTTTGACTTCACACACCTCCATTGTGAGTTCACACACCTCCATTCTGTGACTTCACACACCTCAATTCTGTGACTTCACACACCTCCATCTGAGTTCACACACCTCCATTTTTGACTTCACACACCTCCATTGTGAGTTCACACACCTCCATTCTATGACTTCACAAACCTACATTCTGACTTCACACAGCTCCATTCTATGACTTCACAAACCTCCATTCTGTGACTTCAAACACCTCCATTCTATGACTTCACACACCTCCATTATGACTTCACACACCTCCATTCTATGACTTCACACACCTACATTCTATGACTTCACACCTCCATTCTGTCACTTCACACACCTCCATTCTGTGACTTCACACTCTTCAAATCTAAATTCACAAAGCTCCATTCTATGATTTCACACACCTGCATACTGTGACTTCACACACCTCCACTGTGACTTCACACCTCCATTCTTTGAGTTCACACACCTCCATTCTGACTTCACACACCTCCATTCTATGACATTCCACACATCCATTCTGAATTCACACACCTACATTCTATGACTTCACACAACTCCATTCTAAATTCACACACCTCCATTTTTTGACTTCACATACCTCCATTCTATGAGTTCACGCACCTCCATTTGTGACTCTACACACCACATTTTGACTTCACACACCTCCATTCTGTGATTTCACACACCTCCATTCTGTGACTTCACACACCTTTATTGTTTAACTTCACACACCTCCATTCTTTGACTTCACACACCTTCATTCAATGACATCACACACCTCCATTCTATGAGTTCACACACCTCCATTCTGACTTCACACACCTCCATTCTATGACTTCACACACCTCCATTCTGACTTCACACACCTACATTCTATGACTTCACACAACTCCATTCTGACTTCACACACCGCCATTCTGTGACTTCACACACCTCCATTCCATGACTTCACACACCTCCTTTCGATGACGTCACACACCTCCATTCTGTGACTTCACACACCTCCATTCTGTGACTTCACACACCACAATTGTTTGACTTCACACACCTTTATTGTTTGACTTCTCACACCTCCATTGTGAGTTCACACACCTCCATTCTGTGACTTCACACACCTCCATTCTGTGACTTCACACACCTTTTTGTTTGACTTCACACACCTCCATTGTTTAACTTCACACACCTTCATTCCATGACTTCACACACCTCCATTCTATGAGTTCACACACCTCCATTTTGACTTCACACACCTCCATTCTATGACTTTACACACCTTCATTCTTACTTCAGAAACATCCATTCTATGACTTCGCACACCTCCATTCTTTGACTTCACACACCTCCATTCTGTGACTTCACACACCTCCATTCCATGACTTCACACACCTCCATTCTTTGACTTCACACACCTCCATTCTATGAGTTCACACACCTCCATTTGTGACTCTACACACCACATTTTTGACTTCACACACCTCCATTCTGTGATTTCACACACCTCCATTCTGTGACTTCACACACCTTTATTGTTTGACTTCACACCTCCATTCTTTGACTTCACACACCTCCATTCCATGACTTCACAAACTTCCATTCTATGAGTTCACACACCTCGATTCTATGAGTTCACACACCTCCATTTTGACTTCACACACCTCCATTCTGTGACTTCACACACCTCCATTCTGTGACTTCACACACCTCCATTCTGTGACTTCACACACCTCCATTCTGTGACTTCACACACCCCCATTCTGTGACTTCACACACCTCCATTGAATGACTTCACACATCTCCATTCTGTGACTTCACACACCTCCATTCTGTGACTTCACACACTTCCATTTTGACTTCACACACTTCCATTCTTTGACTAGACACACCTCCCTTCTGTGACTTCACACACCACCATTGTTTGACTTCACACACCTTCATTCTATGACTTCACACACTTCCATTCTCTGACTTCACACACCTCCATTCTTTGACTTCACACACCTCCATTGTGAGTTCACACACCTCCATTCTGTGACTTCACACACCTCCATTCTGTGCCTTCAAACACCTCCATTCTATGACTTAACACACCTTCATTCTTACTTCACAAACATCAGTTCTATGACTTCAAACACCTCCTTTCTATGACTTCACACACCTCCATTCTATAACTTCACACACCTCCATTCTGTGACTTCACACCTCCATTCTGTGACTTTCCACACCTCCATTGTGAGTTCACACACCTCCATTCTGTGACTTCACACTCCTCAAATCTGACTTCACACACCTCCATTTTGACTTCACACACCTCCATTCTATGACTTCACACACCTTCATTCTACTTCAGAAACATCCATTCTATGACTTGACACACCTCCATTCTATGACTACACCTATCTCCATTCTGTGAATTCACACCCCTCCATTCTGAGTTCACACACCTCAGTTCTGTGACTTCACACCTCAATTCTGGCTTCACACACCTCCATTCTATAACTTCACACAATTCCATTCTATGACTTCACACACCTCCATTCTATGACTTCACAAAACTCCATTCTAAATTCACACACCTCCATTTTTTGACTTCACACACCTCCATTCTATGAGTTCACTCACCTCCATTTGTGACTCTACGCACAACATTTTGACTTCACACACCTCCATTCTGTGAGTTCACACACCTCCATTCTGTGAGTTCACACACCTTTATTGTTTGACTTCACACACCTCCATTCTTTGACTTCACACACCTTCATTCCATGACTTCACACACCTCCATTCTGTGTGTTCACACACCTCCATTCTGACTTCACACACCTACATTCTGACTTCACACAGCTCCATTCTATGACTTCACACACCTCCCTTCTGTGCCTTCAAACACCTCCATTCTATGACTTCACACACCTCCATTCTATGACTTCACACACCTCCATTCTGTGACTTCACACACCTCGATTCTGTGACTTCACACACCTCCATTATGACTTCACACACCTCCATTCTATGACTTCACACACCTCCATTCTGAGTTCACACACCTCCATTCTGTGACTTCACACTCCTTAAATCTGACTTCACACAGCTCCATTCTATGATTTCTCACACGTCCATACTGTGACTTCACACACCTCCATTGTGACTTCACACCTCCATTCTATGACTTCACACACCTCCATTCTGACTTCACACACCTACATTGTATGACTTCACACAACTCCATTCTGACTTCACACACCGCCATTCTCTGACTTCACACACCTCCATTCCTTGACTTCACACACCTCCTTTCGATGACTTCACACACCTCCATTCTGTGACTTCACACACCTCCATTCTGTGACTTCACACACCTCCATTTTGACTTCACACACTTCCATTCTTTGACTTCACACACCTCCATTCTGTGACTTCACACACCACCATTGTTTGACTTCACACACCTTTATTGTTTGACTTCACACACCTCCATTGTGAGTTCACACACCTCCATTCTGTGACTTCACACACCTCCATTCTGTGACTTCACACACCTTTCTTGTTTGACTTCACATACCTCCATTCTTTGACTTCACACACCTTCATTCCATGACTTCACACACCTCCATTCTATGAGTGCACACACCTCCATTTTGACTTCACACACCTCCATTCTATGACTTCACACACCTTCATTCTTACTTCAGAAACATCCATTCTATGACTTCGCACACCTCCATTCTATGACTTCACACACCTCCATTCTGTGACTTCACACACCTCCATTCCATGACTTCACACACCTCCATTCTGTGACTTCACACACCTCCCTTCTGTGACTTCACACACCACCATTGTTTGACTTCACACACCTCCATTTTTGGACTTCAAACACCTCCTTTCCATGACTTCACACATCTCCATTTTATGAGTTCGCACACCTCCATTTTGACTTCACACACCTCCATTCTATGACTTCAAACCTCCATTCTGTGACTTCACACACCTCCATTGTGAGTTCACACACCTCCATTCTGTGACTTCACACACCTCAATTCTGTGACTTCACACACCTCCATTCTGAGTTCACACACCTCAATTCTGTGACTTCACACACCTCAATTCTGGCTTCACACACCTCCATTTTTGACTTCACACACCTCCATTGTGAGTTCACACACCTCCATTCTATGACTTCACAAACCTACATTCTGACTTCACACAGCTCCATTCTATGACTTCACAAACCTCCATTCTGTGACTTCAAACACCTCCATTCTATGACTTCACACACCTCCATTATGACTTCACACACCTCCATTCTATGACTTCACACACCTACATTCTATGACTTCACACCTCCATTCTGTGACTTCACACACCTCCATTCTGTGACTTCACACTCTTCAAATCTAAATTCACAAAGCTCCATTCTATGATTTCACACACCTCCATACTGTGACTTCACACACCTCCACTGTGACTTCACACCTCCATTCTTTGAGTTCACACACCTCCATTCTGACTTCACACACCTCCATTCTATGACATTCCACACATCCATTCTGAATTCACACACCTACATTCTATGACTTCACACACCTCCATTCTTTGACTTCACACACCTTCATTCAATGACATCACACACCTCCATTCTATGAGTTCACACACCTCCATTCTGACTTCACACACCTCCATTCTATGACTTCACACACCTCCATTCTGACTTCACACACCTACATTCTATGACTTCACACAACTCCATTCTGACTTCACACACCGCCATTCTGTGACTTCACACACCTCCATTCCATGACTTCACACACCACCTTTCGATGACGTCACACACCTCCATTCTGTGACTTCACACACCTACATTCTGTGACTTCACACACCTCCATTTTGACTTCACACACTTCCATTCTTTGACTTCACACACCTCCATTCTGTGACTTCACACACCACAATTGTTTGACTTCACACACCTTTATTGTTTGCCTTCACACACCTCCATTGTGAGTTCACACACCTCCATTCTGTGACTTCACACACCTCCATTCTGTGACTTCACACACCTTTTTGTATGACTTCACACACCTCCATTCTTTGACTTCACACACCTTCATTCCATGACTTCACACACCTCCATTCTATGAGTTCACACACCTCCATTTTGACTTCACACACCTCCAATGTATGACTTCACACACCTTCATTCTTACTTCAGAAACATCCATTCTATGACTTCGCACACCTCCATTCTATGACTTCACACACCTCCATTCTGTGACTTCACACACCTCCATTCCATGACTTCACACACCTCCATTCTTTGACTTCACACACCTCCATTCTATGAGTTCACACACCTCCATTTTTGACTCTACACACCACCTTTTTGACTTCACACACCTCCATTCTGTGATTTCACACACCTCCATTCTGTGACTTCACACACCTTTATTGTTTGACTTCACACCTCCATTCTTTGACTTCACACACCTCCATTCCATGACTTCACACACTTCCATGCTATGAGTTCACACACCTCCATTCTATGAGTTCACACACCTCCATTTTGACTTCACACACCTCCATTCTATGACTTCACACACCTCCATTCTGTGACTTCACACACCTCCATTCTGTGACTTTACACACCTCCATTGTATGACTTCACACATCTCCATTCTGTGACTTCACACACCTCCATTCTGTGACTTCACACACATCCATTTTGACTTCACACACTTCCATTCTTTGACTTCACACACCTCCCTTCTGTGACTTCACACACCACCATTGTTTGACTTCACACACCTCCATTCTATGACTTCACACACTTCCATTCTACTTCAGAAACATCAATTCTATGACTTCACACACCTCCATTCTATGACTTCACAAACCTCCAATCTGTGACTTCACACACTTTCATTCTGAGTTCACACACCTCAATTCTGTGACTTCACACACCTCAATTCTGGCTTCACACACCTTCATTCTATGACTTCACACACTTCCATTCTCTGACTTCACACACCTCCAGTCTTTGACTTCACACACCTCCATTGTGAGTTCACACACCTCCATTCTGTCACTTCACACACCTCCATTCTGTGCCTTCAAACACCTCCATTCTATGACTTAACACACCTTCATTCTTACTTCACAAACATCAGTTCTATGACTTTAAACACCTCCATTCTATGACTTCACACACCTCCATTCTATAACTTCACACACCTCCATTCTATGACTTCACACCTCCATTCCGTGACTTCACACACCTCCATTGTGAGTTCACACACCTCCATTCTGTGACTTCACACTCCTCAAATCTGACTTCACACAGCTCCATTCTATGATTTCACACACCTCCATACTGTGACTTCACACACCTCCATTCTATGACTTCACACACCTCAATTGTGACTTCACACCTCCATTCTATGAGTTCACACACCTCCATTCTGACTTCACACACCTCCATTCTATGACTTCACACACTTCCATTCTTTGACTTCACACACCTCCATTCTGTGACTTCACACACCACCATTGTTTGACTTCACACACCTTTATTGTTTGACTTCACACACCTCCATTGTGAGTTCACACACCTCCATTCTGTGACTTCACACACCTCCATTTTCTTACTTCATACACCTCAATTCTGTGACTTCACACATCTCCATTCTGTGACTTCACACACCTCCATTCTGTGACTTCACACACCTCCATTCCATGACTTCACACACCTCCATTCTTTGACTTCACACACCTTCATTCTACTTGAGAAACATCCATTCTATGACTTGACACACCTCCATTCTATGACTTCACAAACCTACATTCTGTGAATTCACACACCTCCATTCTGAGTTCACACACCTCAATTCTGTGACTTCACACACCTCAATTCTGGCTTCACACCCCTCCATTCTATAACTTCACACAATTCCATTCTATGACTTCACACACCTTCATTCTTTGACTTCACACACCTCCACTTTGAGTTCACACACCTCCATTCTATGACTTCACACACCTCCATTCTGACTTCACACAGTTCCATTCTATGACTTCACACACCTCCATTCTGTGCCTTCAAACACCTCCATTCTATGACTTAACACACCTTCATTCTTACTTCACAAACATCCATTCTATGGCTTCACACACCTCCATTCTATGACTTCACACACCTCCATTCTATGACTTCACTCACCTCCATTCTGTGACTTCACACACCTCAATTCTGTGACTTCACACACCACCATTCTGAGTTCACACACCTCAATTCTGTGACTTCACACACCTCAATTCTGGCTTCACACACCTCCATTCTATAACTTCACACAATTCCATTCTATGACTTCACACACCTCCATTTTTTGACTTCACACACCTCCATTGTGAGTTCACACACCTCCATTCTATGACTTCGCACACCTACTTTCTGACTTCACACACCTCCATTCTATGAATTCACACACCTCCATTCTGAGTTCACACACCTCCATTCCATGACTTCACACACCTCCATTCTATGAGTTCACACACCTCCATTTTTGACTCTACACACAACCTTTTTGATTTCACACAACTCCATTCTGTGATTTCACACACCTCCATTCTGTGACTTCACACACCTTTATTGTTTGACTTCACACCTCCATTCTTTGACTTCACACACCTCCATTCCATGACTTCACACACTTCCATTCTATGAGTTCACACACCTCCATTCTATGAGTTCACACACCTCCATTTTGACTTCACACACCTCCATTCTGTGACTTCACACACCTCCATTCTGTGACTTCACACACCTCCATTCTGTGACTTTACACACCTCCATTGTATGACTTCACACATCTCCATTCTGTGACTTCACACACCTCCATTCTGTGACTTCACACACCTCCATTTTGACTTCACACACTTCCATTCTTTGACTTCACACACCTCCCTTCTGTGACTTCACACACCACCATTGTTTGACTTCACACACCTCCATTCTATGACTTCACACGCTTCCATTCTACTTCACAAACATCAATTCTATGACTTCACAAACCTCCATTCTATGACTTCACAAACCTCCAATCTGTGACTTCACACACCTTCATTCTGAGTTCACACACCTCAATTCTGTGACTTCACACACCTCAATTCTGGCTTCACACACCTTCATTCTATGACTTCACACACTTCCATTCTCTGACTTCACACACCTCCATTCTTTGACTTCACACACCTCCATTGTGAGTTCACACACCTCCATTCTGTGACTTCACACACCTCCATTCTGTGCCTTCAAACACCTCCATTCTATGACTTAACTCACCTTCATTCTTACTTCACAAACATCAGGTCTATGACTTCAAACACCTCCATTCTCTGACTTCACACACCTCCATTCTATAACTTCACACACCTCCATTCTATGACTTCACACCTCCATTCCGTGACTTCACACACCTCCATTGTGAGTTCACACACCTCCATTCTGTGACTTCACACTCCTCAAATCTGACTTCACACAGCTCCATTCTATGATTTCACACACCTCCATACTGTGACTTCACACACCTCCATTCTATGACTTCACACACCTCCATTGTGACTTCACACCTCCATTCTATGAGTTCACACACCTCCATTCTGACTTCACACACCTCCATTCTATGACTTCACACACTTCCATTCTTTGACTTCACACACCTCCATTCTGTGACTTCACACACCACCATTGTTTGACTTCACACACCTTTATTGTTTGACTTCACACACCTCCATTGTGAGTTCACACACCTCCATTCTGTGACTTCACACACCTCCATTCCATGACTTCACACACCTCCATTCTTTGACTTCACACACCTTCATTCTACTTGAGAAACATCCATTCTATGACTTGACACACCTCCATTCTATGACTTCACAAACCTCCATTCTGTGAATTCACACACCTCCATTCTGAGTTCACACACCTCAATTCTGTGACTTCACACACCTCAATTCTGGCTTCACACACCTCCATTCTATAACTTCACACAATTCCATTCTATGACTTCACACACCTCCATTCTTTGACTTCACACACCTCCACTTGGAGTTCACACACCTCCATTCTACGACTTCACACACCTCCATTCTGACTTCACACAGTTCCATTCTATGACTTCACACACCTCCATTCTGTGCCTTCAAACACCTCCATTCTATGACTTAACACACCTTCATTCTTACTTCACAAACATTCATTCTATGGCTTCACACACCTCCATTCTATGACTTCACACACCTCCATTCTATGACTTCACTCACCTCCATTCTGTGACTTCACACACCTCCATTCTTTGACTTCACACACCTCCATTGTGAGTTCACACACCTCCATTCTATGACTTCACACACCTACATTCTGTCTTCACACACCTCCATTCTATGACTCCACACACCTCCATTCTGAGTTCACACAGCTCCATTCTATGACTTCACACACCTCCATTCTGTGCCTTCAAACACCTCCATTCTATGACTTCACACACCTCCATTCTATGACTTCACATACCTCCATTCTGTGACTTCACACACCTCCATTGTGACTGCACACCTCCATTCTATGAGTTCACACACCTCCATTCTGACTTCACACACCTCCATTCTATGACTTCACACACCTCCATTCTGACTTCACACACCTACATTCTATGACTTCACACAACACCATTCTGACTTCACACACCGCCATTCTGTGACTTCACACACCTCCATTCCATGACTTCACACACCTCCTTTCGATGACTTCACACACCTCCATTCTGTGACTTCACACACCTCCATTCTGTGACTACACACACCTCCATTTTGACTTCACACACTTCCATTCTTTGACTTCACACACCTCCATTCTGTGACTTCACACACCTCCGTTCTGTGACTTCACACACCTTTCTTGTTTGACTTCACACACCTCCATTCTTTGACTTCACACACCTTCATTCCATGACTTCACACACCTCCATTCTATGAGTTCACACACCTCCATTTTGACTTCACACACCTCCAATGTATGACTTCACACACCTTCATTCTTACTTCAGAAACATCCATTCTATGACTTCGCACACCTCCATTCTATGACTTCACACACCTCCATTCTATGACTTCACACACCTCCATTCCATGACTTCACACACCTCCATTCTATGAGTTCACACACCTCCATTTTTGACTCTACTCACAACCTTTTTGATTTCACACACCTCCATTCTGTGATTTCACACACCTCCATTCTGTGACTTCACACACCTTTATTGTTTGACTTCACACCTCCATTCTTTGACTTCACACACCTCCATTCCATGACTTCACACACTTCCATTCTATGAGTTCACACACCTCCATTCTATGAGTTCACACACCTCCATTTTGACTTCACACACCTCCATTCTGTGACTTCACACACCTCCATTCTGTGACTTCACACACCTCCATTCTGTGACTTTACACACCTCCATTGTATGACTTCACACATCTCCATTCTGTGACTTCACACACCTCCATTCTGTGACTTCACACACCTCCATTTTGACTTCACACACTTCCATTCTTTGACTTCACACACCTCCCTTCTGTGACTTCACACACCACCATTGTTTGACTTCACACACCTCCATTCTATGACTTCACACGCTTCCATTCTACTTCACAAACATCAATTCTATGACTTCACAAACCTCCATTCTATGACTTCACAAACCTCCAATCTGTGACTTCACACACCTTCATTCTGAGTTCACACACCTCAATTCTGTGACTTCACACACCTCAATTCTGGCTTCACACACCTTCATTCTATGACTTCACACACTTCCATTCTCTGACTTCACACACCTCCATTCTTTGACTTCACACACCTCCATTGTGAGTTCACACACCTCCATTCTGTGACTTCACACACCTCCATTCTGTGCCTTCAAACACCTCCATTCTATGACTTAACTCACCTTCATTCTTACTTCACAAACATCAGGTCTATGACTTCAAACACCTCCATTCTCTGACTTCACACACCTCCATTCTATAACTTCACACACCTCCATTCTATGACTTCACACCTCCATTCCGTGACTTCACACACCTCCATTGTGAGTTCACACACCTCCATTCTGTGACTTCACACTCCTCAAATCTGACTTCACACAGCTCCATTCTATGATTTCACACACCTCCATACTGTGACTTCACACACCTCCATTCTATGACTTCACACACCTCCATTGTGACTTCACACCTCCATTCTATGAGTTCACACACCTCCATTCTGACTTCACACACCTCCATTCTATGACTTCACACACTTCCATTCTTTGACTTCACACACCTCCGTTCTGTGACTTCACACACCACCATTGTTTGACTTCACACACCTTTATTGTTTGACTTCACACACCTCCATTGTGAGTTCACACACCTCCATTCTGTGACTTCACACACCTCCATTCTCTGACTTCATACACCTCAATTCTGTGACTTCACACATCTCCATTCTGTGACTCCACACACCTCCATTCTGTGACTTCACACACCTCCATTCCATGACTTCACACACCTCCATTCTTTGACTTCACACACCTTCATTCTACTTGAGAAACATCCATTCTATGACTTGACACACCTCCATTCTATGACTTCACAAACCTCCATTCTGTGAATTCACACACCTCCATTCTGAGTTCACACACCTCAATTCTGTGACTTCACACACCTCAATTCTGGCTTCACACACCTCCATTCTATAACTTCACACAATTCCATTCTATGACTTCACACACCTCCATTCTTTGACTTCACACACCTCCACTTGGAGTTCACACACCTCCATTCTACGACTTCACACACCTCCATTCTGACTTCACACAGTTCCATTCTATGACTTCACTCACCTCCATTCTGTGACTTCACACACCTCCATTCTTTGACTTCACACACCTCCATTGTGAGTTCACACACCTCCATTCTATGACTTCACACACCTACATTCTGTCTTCACACACCTCCATTCTATGACTTCACACACCTCCATTCTGAGTTCACACAGCTCCATTCTATGACTTCACACACCTCCATTCTGTGCCTTCAAACACCTCCATTCTATGACTTCACACACCTCCATTCTATGACTTCACATACCTCCATTCTGTGACTTCACACACCTCCATTGTGACTGCACACCTCCATTCTATGAGTTCACACACCTCCATTCTGACTTCACACACCTCCATTCTATGACTTCCCACACCTCCATTCTGACTTCACACACCTACATTCTATGACTTCACACAAGTCCATTCTAAATTCACACACCTCCATTTTTTGACTTCACACACCTCCATTCTATGAGTTCACACACCACCATTTGTGACTCTACACACCACATTTTGACTTCACACACCTCCATTCTGTGATTTCACACACCTCCATTCTGTGACTTCACACACTTTTATTGTTTGACTTCACACACCTCCATTCTTTGACTTCACACAACTCCATTGTGAGTTCACACACCTCCATTCTATGACTTCACACACCTACATTCTGACTTCACACAGCTCCATTCTATGACTTCACACACCTCCATTCTGTGCCTTCAAACACCTCCATTCTATGACTTCACACACCTCCATTCTATGACTTCACACACCTCCATTCTGTGACTTCAAACACCTCAATTCTGTGACTTCACACACCTCCATTATGACTTCACACACCTCCATTCTATGACTTCACACCTCCATTCTGTGACTTCACACACCTCCATTGTGAGTTCACACACCTCCATTCTGTGACTTCACACTCCTCAAATCTGACTTCACACAGGTCCATTCTATGATTTCACACACCTCCATACTGTGACTTCACACACCTCCATTGTGACTTCATACCTCCATTCTATGAGTTCACACACCTCCATTCTGACTTCACAAACCTCCATTCTATGACTTCACACACTTCCATTCTTTGACTTCACACACCTCCATTCTGTGACTTCACACACCACCATTGTTTTACTTCACACACCTTTATTGTTTAACTTCACACACCTCCATTGTGAGTTCACACACCTCCATTCTGTGACTTCACACACCTCCATTCTCTGACTTCATACACCTCAATTCTGTGACTTCACACATCTCCATTCTGTGACTTCACACACCTCCATTCTGTCACTTCACACACCTCCATTCCATGACTTCACACACCTCCATTCTTTGACTTCACACACCACCATTGTTTGAGTTCACCCACCTCCAATTTTGGACTTCACACACCTCCATTCCATGACTTCACACATCTCCATTTTATGAGTTCACACACCTCCATTTTGACTTCACACACCTCCATTCTGTGACTTCAAACACCTCCATTCTATGACTTCACACACCTCCATTCTATGACTTCACACACCTCCATTCTGTGACTTCACACAGCTGAATTCTTTGACTTTTTACACCTCCATTATGACTTCACACACCTCCATTCTATGACTTCACACACCTACATTCTATGACTTCACACCTCCATTCTGTGACTTCACACACCTCCATTCTGTGACTTCACACTCCTCAAATCTGACTTCACACAGCTCCATTCTATGATTTCACACACCTGCATACTGTGACTTCACACACCTCCACTGTGACTTCACACTTCCATTCTATGAGTTCACACACCTCCATTCTGACTTCACACACCTCCATTCTATGACTTCACACACCTCCATTCTGACTTCACACACCTACATTCTATGACTTCACACAACTCCATTCTGACTTCACACACCGCCATTCTGTGACTTCACACACCTCCATTCCATTACTTCACACACCTCCTTTCGATGACTTCACACATCTCCATTCTGTGACTTCACACACCTCAATTCTGTGACTACACACACCTCCATTTTGACTTCACACACTTCCATTCTTTGACTTCACACACCTCCATTCTGTGACTTCACACACCTCCATTCTGTGACTTCACACACCTTTCTTGTTTGACTTCACACACCTCCATTCTTTGACTTAACACACCTTCATTCCATGACTTCACACACCTCCATTCTATGAGTTCACACACCTCCATTTTGACTTCACACACCTCCATTCTATGACTTCACACACCTTCATTCTTACTTCAGAAACATCCAATTTATGACTTCGCACACCTCCATTCTATGACTTCACACACATCCATTCTGTGACTTCACACACCTCCATTCCATGACTTCACACACCTCCATTCTTTGACTTCACACACCTCCATTCTATGAGTTCACACACCTCCATTTGTGACTCTACACACCACCTTTTTGACTTCACACACCTCCATTCTGTGATTTCACACACCTCCATTCTGTGACTTCACACACCTTTATTGTTTGACTTCACACCTCCATTCTTTGACTTCACACACCTCCATTCCAGGACTTCACACACTTCCATTCTATGAGTTCACACACCTCCATTCTATGAGTTCACACACCTCCATTTTGACTTCACACACCTCCATTCTGTGACTTCACACACCTCCATGTTGTGACTTCACACACCTCTATTCTGTGACTTCACACACCTCCATTGTATGACTTCACACATCTCCATTCTGTGACTTCACACACCTGCATTCTGTGACTTCACACACCTCCATTTTGACTTCACACACTTTCATTCTTTGACTTCACACACCTCCCTTCTGTGACTTCACACACCACCATTGTTTGACTTCACACACCTCCATTCTATGACTTCACACACTTCCATTCTACTTCAGAAACATCAATTCTATGACTTCACACACCTCCATTCTATGACTTCACAAACCTCCAATCTGTGACTTCACACACCTTCATTCTATGTTCACACACCTCAATTCTGTGACTTCACACACCTCAATTCTGGCTTCACACACCTTCATTCTATGACTTCACACACTTCCATTCTCTGACTTCACACAACTCCATTCTTTGTCTTCACACACCTCCATTGTGAGTTCACACACCTCCATTCTGTGACTTCACACACCTCCATTCTGTGCCTTCAAACACCTCCATTCTATGACTTAACACACCTTCATTCTTACTTCACAAACATCAGTTCTATGACTTCAAACACCTCCATTCAATGACTTCACACACCTCCATTCTATATCTTCACACACCTCCATTCTATGACTTCACACCTCCATTCTGTGACTTCACACACCGCCATTGTGAGTTCACACACCTCCATTCTGTGACTTCACACTCCTCAAATCTGACTTCACACAGCTCCATTCTATGATTTCACACACCTCCATACTGTGACTTCACATACCTCCATTCTATGACTTCACACACCTCCACTGTGACTTCACACCTCCATTCTATGAGTTCACACACCTCCATTCTGACTTCACACACCTCCATTCTATGACTTCACACACTTCCATTCTTTGACTTCACACACCTCCATTCTGTGACTTCACACACCACCATTGTTTGACTTCACACACCTTTATTGTTTGACTTCACACACCTCCATTGTGAGTTCACACACCTCCATTCTGTGACTTCACACACCTCCATTCTCTGATTTCATACACCTCAATTCTGTGACTTCACACATCTCCATTCTGTGACTTCACACACCTCCATTCTGTGACTTACACACTTCCATTCCATGACTTCACACACCTCCATTCTTTGACTTCACACACCTTCATTCTACTTGAGAAACATCCATTCTATGACTTGACACACCTCCATTCTATGACTTCACAAACCTCCATTCTGTGAATTCACACACCTCCATTCTGAGTTCACACACCTCAATTCTGTGACTTCACACACCTCAATTCTATAACTTGACACAATTCTAATCTATGACTTAACACACCTCCATTCTTTGACTTCACACACCTCCACTTTGAGTTCACACACCTCCATTCTATGACTTCACACACCTCCATTCTGACTTCACACAGTTCCATTCTATGACTTCACACACCTCCATTCTATGACTCCACACACCTCCATTCTATGACTTAACACACCTTCATTCTTACTTCACAAACATCCATTCTATGGCTTCACACACCTCCATTCTATGACTTCACACACCTCCATTCTGTGACTTCACACACCTCCATTTTGACTTCACACACTTCCATTCTTTGACTTCACACACCTCCCTTCTGTGACTTCACACACCACCATTGTTTGACTTCACACACCTCCATTCTATGACTTCACACGCTTCCATTCTACTTCACAAACATCAATTCTATGACTTCACAAACCTCCATTCTATGACTTCACAAACCTCCAATCTGTGACTTCACACACCTTCATTCTGAGTTCACACACCTCAATTCTGTGACTTCACACACCTCAATTCTGGCTTCACACACCTTCATTCTATGACTTCACACACTTCCATTCTCTGACTTCACACACCTCCATTCTTTGACTTCACACACCTCCATTGTGAGTTCACACACCTCCATTCTGTGACTTCACACACCTCCATTCTGTGCCTTCAAACACCTCCATTCTATGACTTAACTCACCTTCATTCTTACTTCACAAACATCAGGTCTATGACTTCAAACACCTCCATTCTCTGACTTCACACACCTCCATTCTATAACTTCACACACCTCCATTCTATGACTTCACACCTCCATTCCGTGACTTCACACACCTCCATTGTGAGTTCACACACCTCCATTCTGTGACTTCACACTCCTCAAATCTGACTTCACACAGCTCCATTCTATGATTTCACACACCTCCATACTGTGACTTCACACACCTCCATTCTATGACTTCACACACCTCCATTGTGACTTCACACCTCCATTCTATGAGTTCACACACCTCCATTCTGACTTCACACAACTCCATTCTATGACTTCACACACTTCCATTATTTGACTTCACACACCTCCATTCTGTGACTTCACACACCACCATTGTTTGACTTCACACACCTTTATTGTTTGACTTCACACACCTCCATTGTGAGTTCACACACCTCCATTCTGTGACTTCACACACCTCCATTCCATGACTTCACACACCTCCATTCTTTGACTTCACACACCTTCATTCTACTTGAGAAACATCCATTCTATGACTTGACACACCTCCATTCTATGACTTCACAAACCTCCATTCTGTGAATTCACACACCTCCATTCTGAGTTCACACACCTCAATTCTGTGACTTCACACACCTCAATTCTGGCTTCACACACCTCCATTCTATAACTTCACACAATTCCATTCTATGACTTCACACACCTCCATTCTTTGACTTCACACACCTCCACTTGGAGTTCACACACCTCCATTCTACGACTTCACACACCTCCATTCTGACTTCACACAGTTCCATTCTATGACTTCACACACCTCCATTCTGTGCCTTCAAACACCTCCATTCTATGACTTAACACACCTTCATTCTTACTTCACAAACATTCATTCTATGGCTTCACACACCTCCATTCTATGACTTCACACACCTCCATTCTATGACTTCACTCACCTCCATTCTGTGACTTCACACACCTCCATTCTTTGACTTCACACACCTCCATTGTGAGTTCACACACCTCCATTCTATGACTTCACACACCTACATTCTGTCTTCACACACCTCCATTCTATGACTCCACACACCTCCATTCTGAGTTCACACAGCTCCATTCTATGACTTCACACACCTCCATTCTGTGCCTTCAAACACCTCCATTCTATGACTTCACACACCTCCATTCTATGACTTCACATACCTCCATTCTGTGACTTCACACACCTCCATTGTGACTGCACACCTCCATTCTATGAGTTCACACACCTCCATTCTGACTTCACACACCTCCATTCTATGACTTCACACACCTCCATTCTGACTTCACACACCTACATTCTATGACTTCACACAACACCATTCTGACTTCACACACCGCCATTCTGTGACTTCACACACCTCCATTCCATGACTTCACACACCTCCTTTCGATGACTTCACACACCTCCATTCTGTGACTTCACACACCTCCATTCTGTGACTACACACACCTCCATTTTGACTTCACACACTTCCATTCTTTGACTTCACACACCTCCATTCTGTGACTTCACACACCTCCGTTCTGTGACTTCACACACCTTTCTTGTTTGACTTCACACACCTCCATTCTTTAACTTCACACACCTTCATTCCATGACTTCACACACCTCCATTCTATGAGTTCACACACCTCCATTTTGACTTCACACACCTCCAATGTATGACTTCACACACCTTCATTCTTACTTCAGAAACATCCATTCTATGACTTCGCACACCTCCATTCTATGACTTCACACACCTCCATTCTATGACTTCACACACCTCCATTCCATGACTTCACACACCTCCATTCTATGAGTTCACACACCTCCATTTTTGACTCTACACACAACCTTTTTGATTTCACACACCTCCATTCTGTGATTTCACACACCTCCATTCTGTGACTTCACACACCTTTATTGTTTGACTTCACACCTCCATTCTTTGACTTCACACACCTCCATTCCATGACTACACACACTTCCATTCTATGAGTTCACACACCTCCATTCTATGAGTTCACACACCTCCATTTTGACTTCACACACCTCCATTCTGTGACTTCACACACCTCCATTCTGTGACTTCACACACCTCCATTCTGTGACTTTACACACCTCCATTGTATGACTTCACACATCTCCATTCTGTGACTTCACACACCTCCATTCTGTGACTTCACACACCTCCATTTTGACTTCACACACTTCCATTCTTTGACTTAACACACCTCCCTTCTGTGACTTCACACACCACCATTGTTTGACTTCACACACCTCCATTCTATGACTTCACACGCTTCCATTCTACTTCACAAACATCAATTCTATGACTTCACAAACCTCCATTCTATGACTTCACAAACCTCCAATCTGTGACTTCACACACCTTCATTCTGAGTTCACACACCTCAATTCTGTGACTTCACACACCTCAATTCTGGCTTCACACACCTTCATTCTATGACTTCACACACTTCCATTCTCTGACTTCACACACCTCCATTCTTTGACTTCACACACCTCCATTGTGAGTTCACACACCTCCATTCTGTGACTTCACACACCTCCATTCTGTGCCTTCAAACACCTCCATTCTATGACTTAACTCACCTTCATTCTTACTTCACAAACATCAGGTCTATGACTTCAAACACCTCCATTCTCTGACTTCACACACCTCCATTCTATAACTTCACACACCTCCATTCTATGACTTCACACCTCCATTCCGTGACTTCACACACCTCCATTGTGAGTTCACACACCTCCATTCTGTGACTTCACACTCCTCAAATCTGACTTCACACAGCTCCATTCTATGATTTCACACACCTCCATACTGTGACTTCACACACCTCCATTCTATGACTTCACACACCTCCATTGTGACTTCACACCTCCATTCTATGAGTTCACACACCTCCATTCTGACTTCAAACACCTCCATTCTATGACTTCACACACTTCCATTCTTTGACTTCACACACCTCCATTCTGTGACTTCACACACCACCATTGTTTGACTTCACACACCTTTATTGTTTGATTTCACACACCTCCATTGTGAGTTCACACACCTCCATTCTGTGACTTCACACACCTCCATTCTCTGACTTCATACACCTCAATTCTGTGACTTCACACATCTCCATTCTGTGACTCCACACACCTCCATTCTGTGACTTCACACACCTCCATTCCATGACTTCACACACCTCCATTCTTTGACTTCACACACCTTCATTCTACTTGAGAAACATCCATTCTATGACTTGACACACCTCCATTCTATGACTTCACAAACCTCCATTCTGTGAATTCACACACCTCCATTCTGAGTTCACACACCTCAATTCTGTGACTTCACACACCTCAATTCTGGCTTCACACACCTCCATTCTATAACTTCACACAATTCCATTCTATGACTTCACACACCTCCATTCTTTGACTTCACACACCTCCACTTGGAGTTCACACACCTCCATTCTACGACTTCACACACCTCCATTCTGACTTCACACAGTTCCATTCTATGACTTCACACACCTCCATTCTGTGCCTTCAAACACCTCCATTCTATGACTTAACACACCTTCATTCTTACTTCACAAACATTCATTCTATGGCTTCACACACCTCCATTCTATGACTTCACACACCTCCATTCTATGACTTCACTCACCTCCATTCTGTGACTTCACACACCTCCATTCTTTGACTTCACACATCTCCATTGTGAGTTCACACACCTCCATTCTATGACTTCACACACCTTCATTCTGTCTTCACACACCTCCATTCTATGACTTCACACACCTCCATTCTGAGTTCACACAGCTCCATTCTATGACTTCACACACCTCCATTCTGTGCCTTCAAACACCTCCATTCTATGACTTCACACACCTCCATTCTATGACTTCACATACCTCCATTCTGTGACTTCACACACCTCCATTGTGACTGCACACCTCCATTCTATGAGTTCACACACCTCCATTCTGACTTCACACACCTCCATTCTATGACTTCCCACACCTCCATTCTGACTTCACACACCTACATTCTATGACTTCACACAAGTCCATTCTAAATTCACACACCTCCATTTTTTGACTTCACACACCTCCATTCTATGAGTTCACACACCACCATTTGTGACTCTACACACCACATTTTGACTTCACACACCTCCATTCTGTGATTTCACACACCTCCATTCTGTGACTTCACACACTTTTATTGTTTGACTTCACACACCTCCATTCTTTGACTTCACACAACTCCATTGTGAGTTCACACACCTCCATTCTATGACTTCACACACCTACATTCTGACTTCACACAGCTCCATTCTATGACTTCACACACCTCCATTCTGTGCCTTCAAACACCTCCATTCTATGAATTCACACACCTCCATTCTATGACTTCACACACCTCCATTCTGTGACTTCAAACACCTCAATTCTGTGACTTCACATACCTCCATTATGACTTCACACACCTCCATTCTATGACTTCACACCTCCATTCTGTGACTTCACACACCTCCATTGTGAGTTCACACACCTCCATTCTGTGACTTCACACTCCTCAAATCTGACTTCACACAGGTCCATTCTATGATTTCACACACCTCCATACTGTGACTTCACACACCTCCATTCTATGACTTCACACACCTCCATTGTGACTTCATACCTCCATTCTATGAGTTCACACACCTCCATTCTGACTTCACACACCTCCATTCTATGACTTCACACACTTCCATTCTTTGACTTCACACACCTCCATTCTGTGACTTCACACACCACCATTGTTTTACTTCACACACCTTTATTGTTTAACTTCACACACCTCCATTGTGAGTTCACACACCTCCATTCTGTGACTTCACACACCTCCATTCTCTGACTTCATACACCTCAATTCTGTGACTTCACACATCTCCATTCTGAGACTTCACACACCTCCATTCTGTCACTTCACACACCTCCATTCCATGACTTCACACACCTCCATTCTTTGACTTCACACACCACCATTGTTTGACTTCACCCACCTCCAATTTTGGACTTCACACACCTCCATTCCATGACTTCACACATCTCCATTTTATGAGTTCACACACCTCCATTTTGACTTCACACACCTCCATTCTGTGACTTCAAACACCTCCATTCTATGACTTCACACACCTCCATTCTATGACTTCACACACCTCCATTCTGTGACTTCACACAGCTGAATTCTTTGACTTCATACACCTCCATTATGACTTCACACACCTCCATTCTATGACTTCACACACCTACATTCTATGACTTCACACCTCCATTCTGTGACTTCACACACCTCCATTCTGTGACTTCACACTCCTCAAATCTGACTTCACACAGCTCCATTCTATGATTTCACACACCTGCATACTGTGACTTCACACACCTCCACTGTGACTTCACACTTCCATTCTATGAGTTCACACACCTCCATTCTGATTTCACACACCTCCATTCTATGACTTCACACACCTCCATTCTGACTTCACACACCTACATTCTATGACTTCACACAACTCCATTCTGACTTCACACACCGCCATTCTGTGACTTCACACACCTCCATTCCATTACTTCACACACCTCCTTTCGATGACTTCACACATCTCCATTCTGTGACTTCACACACCTCCATTCTGTGACTACACACACCTCCATTTTGACTTCACACACTTCCATTCTTTGACTTCACACACCTCCATTCTGTGACTTCACACACCTCCATTCTGTGACTTCACACACCTTTCTTGTTTGACTTCACACACCTCCATTCTTTGACTTAACACACCTTCATTCCATGACTTCACACACCTCCATTCTATGAGTTCACACACCTCCATTTTGACTTCACACACCTCCATTCTATGACTTCACACACCTTCATTCTTACTTCAGAAACATCCAATTTATGACTTCGCACACCTCCATTCTATGACTTCACACACATCCATTCTGTGACTTCACACACCTCCATTCCATGACTTCACACACCTCCATTCTTTGACTTCACACACCTCCATTCTATGAGTTCACACACCTCCATTTGTGACTCTACACACCACCTTTTTGACTTCACACACCTCCATTCTGTGATTTCACACACCTCCATTCTGTGACTTCACACACCTTTATTGTTTGACTTCACACCTCCATTCTTTGACTTCACACACCTCCATTCCAGGACTTCACACACTTCCATTCTATGAGTTCACACACCTCCATTCTATGAGTTCACACACCTCCATTTTGACTTCACACACCTCCATTCTGTGACTTCACACACCTCCATGTTGTGACTTCACACACCTCCATTCTGTGACTTCACACACCTCCATTGTATGACTTCACACATCTCCATTCTGTGACTTCACACACCTGCATTCTGTGACTTCACACACCTCCATTTTGACTTCACACACTTCCATTCTTTGACTTCACACACCTCCCTTCTGTGACTTCACACACCACCATTGTTTGACTTCACACACCTCCATTCTATGACTTCACACACTTCCATTCTACTTCAGAAACATCAATTCTATGACTTCACACACCTCCATTCTATGACTTCACAAACCTCCAATCTGTGACTTCACACACCTTCATTCTATGTTCACACACCTCAATTCTGTGACTTCACACACCTCAATTCTGGCTTCACACACCTTCATTCTATGACTTCACACACTTCCATTCTCTGACTTCACACAACTCCATTCTTTGTCTTCACACACCTCCATTGTGAGTTCACACACCTCCATTCTGTGACTTCACACACCTCCATTCTGTGCCTTCAAACACCTCCATTCTATGACTTAACACACCTTCATTCTTACTTCACAAACATCAGTTCTATGACTTCAAACACCTCCATTCAATGACTTCACACACCTCCATTCTATATCTTCACACACCTCCATTCTATGACTTCACACCTCCATTCTGTGACTTCACACATCGCCATTGTGAGTTCACACACCTCCATTCTGTGACTTCACACTCCTCAAATCTGACTTCACACAGCTCCATTCTATGATTTCACACACCTCCATACTGTGACTTCACATACCTCCATTCTATGACTTCACACACCTCCACTGTGACTTCACACCTCCATTCTATGAGTTCACACACCTCCATTCTGACTTCACACACCTCCATTCTATGACTTCACACACTTCCATTCTTTGACTTCACACACCTCCATTCTGTGACTTCACACACCACCATTGTTTGACTTCACACACCTTTATTGTTTGACTTCACACACCTCCATTGTGAGTTCACACACCTCCATTCTGTGACTTCACACACCTCCATTCTCTGACTTCATACACCTCAATTCTGTGACTTCACACATCTCCATTCTGTGCCTTCAAACACCTCCATTCTATGACTTAACACACCTTCATTCTTACTTCACAAACATCAGTTCTATGACTTCAAACACCTCCATTCAATGACTTCACACACCTCCATTCTATATCTTCACACACCTCCATTCTATGACTTCACACCTCCATTCTGTGACTTCACACATCGCCATTGTGAGTTCACACACCTCCATTCTGTGACTTCACACTCCTCAAATCTGACTTCACACAGCTCCATTCTATGATTTCACACACCTCCATACTGTGACTTCACATACCTCCATTCTATGACTTCACACACCTCCACTGTGACTTCACACCTCCATTCTATGAGTTCACACACCTCCATTCTGACTTCACACACCTCCATTCTATGACTTCACACACTTCCATTCTTTGACTTCACACACCTCCATTCTGTGACTTCACACACCACCATTGTTTGACTTCACACACCTTTATTGTTTGACTTCACACACCTCCATTGTGAGTTCACACACCTCCATTCTGTGACTTCACACACCTCCATTCTCTGACTTCATACACCTCAATTCTGTGACTTCACACATCTCCATTCTGTGACTTCACACACCTCCATTCTGTGACTTACACACCTCCATTCCATGACTTCACACACCTCCATTCTTTGACTTCACACACCTTCATTCTACTTGAGAAACATCCATTCTATGACTTGACACACCTCCATTCTATGACTTCACAAACCTCCATTCTGTGAATTCACACACCTCCATTCTGAGTTCACACACCTCAATTCTGTGACTTCACACACCTCAATTCTATAACTTGACACAATTCTAATCTATGACTTAACACACCTCCATTCTTTGACTTCACACACCTCCAGTTTGAGTTCACACACCTCCATTCTATGACTTCACACACCTCCATTCTGACTTCACACAGTTCCATTCTATGACTTCACACACCTCCATTCTATGACTCCACACACCTCCATTCTATGACTTAACACACCTTCATTCTTACTTCACAAACATCCATTCTATGGCTTCACACACCTCCATTCTATGACTTCACACACCGCCATTCTATGACTTCACGCACCTCCATTCTGTGACTTCACACACCTCAATTCTGTGACTTCACACACCTCCATTCTGAGTTCACACACCTCAATTTTGTGACTTCACACACCTCAATTCTGGCTTCACACACCTCCATTCTATAACTTCACACAATTCCATTCTATGACTTCACACACCTCCATTCTTTGACTTCACACACCTCCCTAGTGAGTTCACACACCTCCATTCTATGACTTCACACACCTACATTCTGACTTCACACACCTCCATTCTATGACTTCACACACCTCCATTCTGAGTTCACACAGCTCCATTCTATGACTTCACACACCTCCATTCTGTGCCTTCAAACACCTCCATTCTATGACTTCACAAACCTCCATTCTATGACTTCAAACACTTCCATTCTGTGACTTCACACACCTCCATTGTGACTTCACACCTCCACTCTATGAGTTCACACACCTCCATTCTGACTTCACACACCTCCATTCTATGACTTCCCACACCTCCATTCTGACTTCACACACCTCCATTCTATGACTTCACACAAGTCCATTCTAAATTCACACACCTCCATTTTTTTACTTCACACACCTCCATTCTATGAGTTCATACACCTCCATTTGTGACTCTACACACCACATTTTGACTTCACACACCTCCATTCTTGATTTCACACACCTCCATTCTGTGACTTCACACACCTTTATTGTTTGACTTCACACACCTCCATTCTTTGACTTCACACACCTTCATTCCATGACTTCACACACCTCCATTCTATGACTTCACACACCTCCATTCTGTGACTTCACACACCTCAATTCTGTGACTTCACACACCTCCATTATGACTTCACACACCTCCATTCTATGACTTTACACACCTACATTCTATGACTTCACACCTCCATTCTGTGAATTCACACACCTACATTCTGTGACTTCACACTCCTCAAATCTGACTTCACACAGCTCCATTCTAAGATTTCACACACCTCCAAACTGTGACTTCACACACCTCCATTGTGACTTCACACCTCCATTCTATGAGTTCACACACCTCCATTCTGACTTCACACACCTCCATTCTATGACATCCCACACCTCCATTCTGACTTCAGACACCTACATTCTATGACTTCACACAACTCCATTCTAAATTCACACACCTCCATTTTTTGACATCACACACCTCCATTCTATGAGTTCACACACCTCCATTTGTGACTCTACACACCACATTTTGACTTCACACCTCCATTCTGTGATTTTACACACCTCCATTCTGTGACTTCACACACCTTTATTGTTTGAATTCACACACCTCCATTCTTTGACTTCACACACATTCATTCCATGACTTCACACACCTCCATTCTATGAGTTCACACACCTCCATTCTGACTTCACACACCTACATTCTGACTTCACACAGCTCCATTCTATGACTTCACACACCTCCATTCTGTGCCTTCAAACACCTCCATTCTATGACTTCACACACCTCCATTCTATGACTTCACACACCTCCATTCTGTGACTTCACACACCTCAATTCTGTGACTTCACACACCTCCATTATGACTTCACACACCTCCATTCTATGACTTCACACACCTACATTCTATGACTTCACACCTCCATTCTGTGACTTCAAACACCTCCATTCTGTGACTTCACACTCCTCAAATCTGACTTCACACAGCTCCATTCTATGATTTCACACACCTCCATACTCTGACTTCACACACCTCCATTGTGACTTCACACCTCCATTCTATGACTTCACACACCTCCATTCTGACTTCACACACCTACATTCTACGACTTCACACAACTCCATTCTGACTTCACACACCGCCATTCTGTGACTTCACACACCTCCATTCCATGACTTCACACACCTCCCTTCGATGACTTCACACACCTCCATTCTGTGATTTCACACACCTCCATTCTGTGACTTCACACACCTCCATTTTGACTTCACACACTTCCATTCTTTGACTTCACACACCTCCATTCTGTGACTTCACATATCACCATTGTTTGACTTTACACACCTTTATTGTTTGACTTCACAGACCTCCATTGTGAGTTCACACACTTCCATTCTGTGTCTTCACACACCTCCATTCTGTGACTACACACACCTTTCTTGTTTGACTTCACACACCTCCATTCTTTGACTTCACACACCTTCATTCCATGACTTCACACACCTCCATTCTATGAGTTCACACACCTCCATTTTGACTTCACACACCTCCATTCTATGACTTCACACACCTTCATTCTTACTTCAGAAACATCCATTCTATGACTTCGCACACCTCCATTCTATGACTTCACAGACCTCCATTCTGTGACTTCACGCACCTCCATTCCATGACTTCACACACCTCCATTCTTTGACTTCACACACCTCCATTCTATGAGTTCACACACCTCCATTTGTGACTCTACACACCACATTTTTGACTTCACACACCTCCATTCTGTGATTTCACACACCTCCATTCTGTGACTTCACACACCTTTATTGTTTGACTTCACACCTCCATTCTTTGACTATACACACCTCCATTCCATGGCTACACACACTTCCATTCTATGAGTTCACACACCTCCATTCTATGAGTTCACACACCTCCATTTTGACTTCACACACCTCCATTCTGTGACTTCACACACCTCCATTCTGTGATTTCACACACCTGCATTCTGTGACTTCACACACCTCCATTGTATGACTTCACACACCTCCATTCTGTCACTTCACACACCTCCATTCTGTGACTTCACACACCTCCATTTTGACTTCACTCACTTCCATTCTTTGACTTCACACACCTCCCTTCTGTGACTTCACACACCACCATTGTTTGGCTTCACACACCTACATTTTTGGACTTCAAACACCTCCTTTCCATGACTTCACACATCTCCATTTTATGATTTCGCACACCTCCATTTTGACTTCACACACCTCCATTCTATGACTTCACACCTCCATTCTGTGACTTCACACACCTCCATTCTGTGACTTCAAACACCTCCATTGTGAGTTCACACACCTCAATTCTGTGACTTCACACACCTCAATTCTGGCTTCACACACCTCCATTCTATAACTTCACACAATTCCATTCTATGACTTCACACACCTCCATTCTTTGACTTCACACACCTCCATTGTGAGTTCACACACCTCCATTCTATGACTTCAAACACCTACATTCTGACTTCACACAGCTCCATTCTATGACTTCACACACCTCCATTCTGTGCCTTCAAACACCTCCATTCTATGACTTCACACACTTCCATTCTATGACTTCACACACCTCCATTCTGTGACTTCACACACCTCAATTCTGTGACTTCACACACCTCCATTATGACTTCACACACCTCCATTCTATGACTTCACACACCTACATTCTATGACTTCACACCTCCATTCTGTGACTTCACACACATCCATTCTTTTACTTCACACTCCTCAAATCTGACTTCACACAGCTCCATTCTATGATTTCACACACCTCCATACTGTGACTTCACACACCTCCACTGTGACTTCACACCTCCATTCTATGAGTTCACACACCTCCATTCTGATTCACACACCTCCATTCTATCACTTCCCACACGTCCATTCTGACTTCACACACCTACATTCTTTGACTTCACACACCTCCATTCTATGACTTCACACACCTACATTCTATGACTTCACACCTCCATTCTGTGACTTCACACACCTCCATTCTCTGACTTCATACACCTCAATTCTGTGACTTCACACATCTCCATTCTGTGACTTCACACACCTCCATTCTGTGACTTCACACACCTCCATTCCATGACTTCACACACCTCCATTCTTTGACTTCACACACCTTCATTCTACTTGAGAAACATCCATTCTATGACTTGACACACCTCCATTCTATGACTTCACAAACCTCCATTCTGTGAATTCACACACCTCCATTCTGAGTTCACACACCTCAATTCTGTGACTTCACACACCTCAATTCTGGCTTCACACACCTCCATTCTATAACTTCACACAATTCTATTCTATGACTTAACACACCTCCATTCTTTGACTTCACACACCTCCACTTTGAGTTCACACACCTCCATTCTATGACTTCACACACCTCCATTCTGACTTCACACAGTTCCATTCTATGACTTCACACACCTCCATTCTATGACTCCACACACCTCCATTCTATGACTTAACACACCTTCATTCTTACTTCACAAACATCCATTCTATGGCTTCACACACCTCCAATCTATGACTTCACACACCTCCATTCTATGACTTCACGCACCTCCATTCTGTGACTTCACACACCTCAATTCTGTGACTTCACACACCTCCATTCTGAGTTCACACACCTCAATTTTGTGACTTCACACACCTCAATTCTGGCTTCACACACCTCCATTCTATAACTTCACACAATTCCATTCTATGACTTCACACACCTCCATTCTTTGACTTCACACACCTCCATTGTGAGTTCACACACCTCCATTCTATGACTTCACACACCTACATTCTGACTTCACACACCTCCATTCTATGACTTCACACACCTCCATTCTGAGTTCACACAGCTCCATTCTATGACTTCACACACCTCCATTCTGTGCCTTCAAACACCTCCATTCTATGACTTCACACACCTCCATTCTATGACTTCAAACACCTCCATTCTGTGACTTCACACACCTCCATTGTGACTTCACACCTCCATTCTATGAGTTCACACACCTCCATTCTGACTTCACACACCTCCATTCTATGACTTCCCACACCTCCATTCTGACTTCACACACCTCCATTCTATGACTTCACACAAGTCCATTCTAAATTCACACACCTCCATTTTTTTACTTCACACACCTCCATTCTATGAGTTCACACACCTCCATTTGTGACTCTACACACCACATTTTGACTTCACACACCTCCATTCTTGATTTCACACACCTCCATTCTGTGACTTCACACACCTTTATTGTTTGACTTCACACACCTCCATTCTTTGACTTCACACACCTCCATTGTGAGTTCACACACCTCCATTCTATGACTTCACACACCTCGATTCTGTGACTTCACACACCTCAATTCTGTGACTTCACACACCTCCATTATGACTTCACACACCTCCATTCTATGACTTTACACACCTACATTCTATGACTTCACACCTCCATTCTGTGACTTCACACACCTACATTCTGTGACTTCACACTCCTCAAATCTGACTTCACACAGCTCCATTCTAAGATTTCACACACCTCCAAACTGTGATTTCACACACCTCCATTGTGACTTCACACCTCCATTCTATGAGTTCACACACCTCCATTCTGACTTCACACACCTCCATTCTATGACATCCCACACCTCCAATCTGACTTCAGACACCTACTTTCTATGACTTCACACAACTCCATTCTAAATTCACACACCTCCATTTTTTGACTTCACACACCTCCATTCTATCAGTTCACACACCTCCATTTGTGACTCTACACACCACATTTTGACTTGACACCTCCATTCTGTGATTTTACACACCTCCATTCTGTGACTTCACACACCTTTATTGTTTGACTTCACACACCTCCATTCTTTGACTTCACACACCTTCATTCCATGACTTCGACACTCCTCCATTCTATGAGTTCACACACCTCCATTCTCACTTCACGCACCTACATTCTGACTTCACACAGCTCCATTCTATGACTTCACACACCTCCATTCTGTGCCTTCAAACACCTCCATTCTATGAATTCACACACCTCCATTCTATGACTTCACACACCTCCATTCTGTGACTTCACACACCTCAATTCTGTGACTTCACACACCTCCATTATGACTTCACACACCTCCATTCTATGACTTCACACACCTACATTCTATGACTTCACACCTCCATTCTGTGACTTCAAACACCTGCATTCTGTGACTTCACACTCCTCAAATCTGACTTCACACAGCTCCATTCTATGATTTCACACACCTCCATACTGTGACTTCACACACCTCCATTGTGACTTCACACCTCCATTCTATGACTTCACACACCTCCATTCTGACTTCACACAGTTCCATTCTATGACTTCACACACCTCCATTCTATGACTCCACACACCTCCATTCTATGACGTAACACACCTTCATTCTTACTTCACAAACATCCATTCTATGGCTTCACACACCTCCAATCTATGACTTCACACACCTCCATTCTATGACTTCACGCACCTCCATTCTGTGACTTCACACACCTCAATTCTGTGACTTCACACACCTCCATTCTGAGTTCACACACCTCAATTTTGTGACTTCACACACCTCAATTCTGGCTTCACACACCTCCATTCTATAACTTCACACAATTCCATTCTATAACTTCACACACCTCCATTCTTTGACTTCACACACCTCCATTGTGAGTTCACACACCTCCATTCTATGACTTCACACACCTCCATTCTATGACTTCACACACCTCCATTCTGAGTTCACACAGCTCCATTCTATGACTTCACACACCTCCATTCTGTGCCTTCAAACACCTCCATTCTATGACTTCACACACCTCCATTCTATGACTTCAAACACCTCCATTCTGTGACTTCACACACCTCCATTGTGACTTCACACCTCCATTCTATGAGTTCACACACCTCCATTCTGACTTCACACACCTCCATTCTATGACTTCCCACACCTCCATTCTGACTTCACACACCTCCATTCTATGACTTCACACAAGTCCATTCTAAATTCACACACCTCCATTTTTTGACTTCACACACCTCCATTCTATGAGTTCACACACCTCCATTTGTGACTCTACACACCACATTTTGACTTCACACACCTCCATTCTTGATTTCACACACCTCCATTCTGTGACTTCACACACCTTTATTGTTTGACTTCACACACCTCCATTCTTTGACTTCACACACCTCCATTGTGAGTTCACACACCTCCATTCTCTGACTTCACACACCTCCATTCTGTGACTTCACACACCTCAATTCTGTGACTTCACACACCTCCATTATGACTTCACACACCTCCATTCTATGACTTTACACACCTACATTCTATGACTTCACACCGCCATTCTGTGAATTCACACACCTACATTCTGTGACTTCACACTCCTCAAATCTGACTTCACACAGCTCCATTCTAAGATTTCACACACCTCCAAACTGTGACTTCACACACCTCCATTGTGACTTCACACCTCCATTCTATGAGTTCACACACCTCCATTCTGACTTCACACACCTCCATTCTATGACATCCCACACCTCCAATCTGACTTCAGACACCTACTTTCTATGACTTCACACAACTCCATTCTAAATTCACACACCTCCATTTTTTGACTTCACACACCTCCATTCTATGAGTTCACACACCTCCATTTGTGACTCTACACACCACATTTTGACTTCACACCTCCATTCTGTGATTTTACACACCTCCATTCTGTGACTTCACACACCTTTATTGTTTGACTTCACACACCTCCATTCTTTGACTTCACACACCTTCATTCCATGACTTCACACTCCTCCATTCTATGAGTTCACACACCTCCATTCTGACTTCACACACCTACATTCTGACTTCACACAGCTCCATTCTATGACTTCACACACCTCCATTCTGTGCCTTCAAACACCTCCATTCTATGAATTCACACACCTCCATTCTATGACTTCACACACCTCCATTCTGTGACTTCACACACCTCAATTCTGTGACTTCACACACCTCCATTATGACTTCACACACCTCCATTCTATGACTTCACACACCTACATTCTATGACTTCACACCTCCATTCTGTGACTTCAAACACCTCCATTCTGTGACTTCACACTCCTCAAATCTGACTTCACACAGCTCCATTCTATGATTTCACACACCTCCATACTGTGACTTCACACACCTCCATTGTGACTTCACACCTCCATTCTATGACTTCACACACCTCCATTCTGACTTCACACACCTACATTCTATGACTTCACACAACTCCATTCTGACTTCACACACCGCCATTCTGTGACTTCACACACCTCCATTCCATGACTTCACACACCTCCTTTCGATGACTTCACACACCTCCATTCTGTGACTTCACACACCTCCATTCTGTGACTTCACACACCTCCATTTTGACTTCACACACTTCCATTCTTTGACTTCACACACCTCCATTCTGTGACTTCACATATCACCATTGTTTGACTTCACACACCTTTATTGTTTGACTTCACAGACCTCCATTGTGAGTTCACACACTTCCATTCTGTGACTTCACACACCTCCATTCTGTGACTACACACACCTTTCTTGTTTGACTTCACACACCTCCATTCTTTGACTTCACACACCTTCATTCCATGACTTCACACACCTCCATTCTATGAGTTCACACATCTCCATTTTGACTTCACACACCTCCATTCTATGACTTCACACACCTTCATTCTTACTTCAGAAACATCCATTCTATGACTTCGCACACCTCCATTCTATGACTTCACAGACCTCCATTCTGTGACTTCACACACCTCCATTCCATGACTTCACACACCTCCATTCTTTGACTTCACACACCTCCATTCTATGAGTTCACACACCTCCATTTGTGACTCTACACACCACCTTTTTGACTTCACACACCTCCATTCTGTGATTTCACACACCTCCATTCTGTGACTTCACCCACCTTTATTGTTTGACTTCACACCTCCATTCTTTGACTTCACACACCTCCATTCCATGACTACACACACTTCCATTCTATGAGTTCACACACCTCCATTCTATGAGTTCACACACCTCCATTTTGACTTCACACACCTCCATTCTGTGACTTCACACACCTCCATTCTGTGATTTCACACACCTGCATTCTGTGACTTCACAAACCTCCATTCTTTGACTTCACACACCTTCATTCTGAGTTCACACACCTCAATTCTGTTACTTCACACACCCCAGTTCTGGCTTCACACACCTTCATTCTATGACTTCACACACTTCCATTCTCTGACTTCACACACCTCCATTCTTTCATTTCACACACCTCCATTGTGAGTCCACACACCTCCATTCTGTGACTTCACACAACTCCATTCTGTGCCTTCAAACACCTCCATTCTATGACTTAACACACCTTCATTCTTACTTCAAAAACATCAGTTCTATGACTTCAAGCACCTCTATTCTATGACTTCACACACCTCCATTCTATAACTTCACACACCTCCATTCTATGACTTCACACCTCCATTCTGTGACTTCACACACCTATATTGTGAGTTCACACACCTCCATTCTGTGCCTTCACACTCCTCAAATCTGACTTCACACAGCTCCATTCTATGATTTCACACACCTCCATACTGTGACTTCACACATCTCCATTCTATAACTTAACACACCTCCATTGTGATTTCACACCTCCATTCTATGAGTTCACACACCTCCATTCTGACTTCACACACCTCCATTCTATGACTTCACACACCCCCATTCTGACTTCACACACCTACATTCTATGACTTCACACAACTCAATTCTGACTTCACACACCGCCATTCTGTGACTTCACACACCTCCATTCCATGACTTCACACACCTCCTTTCGATGACTTTACACACCTCCATTCTGTGACTTCACACACCTCCATTCTGTGACTTCACACACCTGCATTCTGTGACTTCACACACCTCCATTGTATGACTTCACACACCTCCATTCTGTGACTTCACACAGCTCCATTCTGTGACTTCACACACCTCCATTTTGACTTCACACACTTCCATTCTTTGACTTCACACACCTCCCTTCTGTGACTTCACACACCACCATTGTTTGGCTTCACACACCTCCATTTTTGGACTTCAAACACCTCCTTTCCATGACTTCACACATCTCCATTTTATGAGTTCGCACACCTCCATTTTGACTTCACACACCTCCATTCTATAACTTCACTCAATTCCATTCTATGACTTCACACACCTCCATTCTTTGACTTCACACACCTCCATTTTGAGTTCACACACCTTCATTCTATGACTTCACACACCTACATTCTGACTTCACACAGCTCCATTCTATGACTTCACACACCTCCATTCTGTGCCTTCACACACATCCATTTTGAGTTCACACACCTCCATTCTATGACTCATACACCTACATTCTGACTTCACACAGCTCCATTCTATGACTTCACACACCTCCATTCTGTGTCTTCAAACACCTCCATTCTATGACTTCACACACCTCCATTCTATGACTTCACACACCTCCATTCTGTGACTTCACACACCTCCATTCTGTGACTTCACACTCCACAAATCTGACTTCACACAGCTCCATTCTATGATTTCACACACCTCCATATTGTGACTTCACACACCTCCACTGTGACTTCACACCTCCATTCTATGAGTTCACACACCTCCATTGTGGCTTCACACACCTCCATTCTATGACATCCCACACCTCCATTCTGACTTCACACACCTACATTCTATGACTTCACACAACTCCATTCTAAATTCACACACCTCCATTTTTTGACTTCACACACCTCCATTGTTTGAGTTCACACACCTCCATTTGTGACTCTACACACCACATTTTGACTTCACACACCTCCATTCTGTGATTTCACACACCTCCATTCTGTGACTTCACACGCCTTTATTGTTTGACTTCAAACACCTCCATTCTTTGACTTCACACACCTTCATTCCATGACATCACATACCTCCATTCTATGAGTTCACACACCTCCATTCTGACTTCACACACCTCCATTCTATGACTTCACACACCTCCATTCTGACTTCACACAACTCCATTCTGACTTCACACACCGCCATTCTGTGAATTCACACACCTCCATTCCATGACTTCACACACCTCCTTTCGATGACTTCACACACCTCACTTCTGTGACTTCACACACCTCCATTCTGTGACTTCACACACCTCAATTTTGACTTCACACACTTCCATTCTTTGACTTTACACACCTCCATTCTGTGACTTTACACACCACCATTGTTTGACTTCACACACCTTTATTGTTTGACTTCACACACCTCCATTGTGACTTCACACACCTCCATTCTGTGACTTCACACACCTCCATTCTGTGACTACACACCTTTCTTGTTTGACTTCACACACCTCCATTCATTGACTTCACACACCTTCATTCCATGACTTCACACACCTCCATTCTATGAGTTCACACACCTCCATTTTGATTTCACACACCTCCAATCTATGACTTCACACACCTTCATTCTTACTTCAGAAACATCCATTCTATGACTTCGCACACCTCCATTCTACGACTTCACACACCTCCATTCTGTGATTTCACACACCTCCATTCCATAACTTCACACACCTCCATTCTTTGACTTCACACACCTCCATTCTATGAGTTCACACACCTCCGTTTGTGACTCTACACACCACCTTTTTGACTTCACACACCTCCATTCTGTGATTTCACACACCTCCATTCTCTGACTTCACACACCTTTATTGTTTGACTTCACACCTCCATTCTTTGACTTCACACACCTCCATTCCATGACTTCACACCCTTCCATTCTATGAGTTCACACACCTCCATTCTATGAGTTCACACACCTCCATTTTGACTTCACACACCTCCATTCTGTGACTTCACACCCCTCCATTCTGTGACTTCTCACACCTCCATTCTGTGACTTTACACAACTCCATTGTATGACTTCACACATCTCCATTCTGTGACTTCACACACCTCCATTCTATGACTTAACACACTTCCATTCTACTTCAGAAACATCAATTCTATGACTTCACACACCTCCATTCTATGACTTCACCAGCCTCCATTCTGTGACTTCACACACCATCATTCTGAGTTCACACACCTCAATTCTGTGACTTCACACACCCCAATTCTGGCTTCACACACCTTCATTCTATGACTTCACACACTTCCATTCTCTGACTTCACACACCTCCATTCTTTCATTTCACACACCTCCATTGTGAGTTCACACACCTCCATTCTGTGACTTCACACACGTCCACTCTGTGCCTTCAAACACCTCCATTCTATGACTTAACACACCTTCATTCTTACTTCACAAACATCAGTTCTATGACTACAAACACCTCCATTCTATGACTTATACACCTCCATTCTGTAACTTCACACACCTCCATTCTATGACTTCACACCTCCATTCTGTGACTTCACACACCTCCATTGTGAATTCACACACCTCCATTCTGTGACTTCACACTCCTCAAATCTGACTTCACACAGCTCCATTCTATGATTTCACACACCTCCATACTGTGACTTCACACACCTCCATTCTATAACTTAACACACCTCCATTGTGACTTCACACCTCCATTCTATGACTTCACACACCTCCATTCTGACTTCACACACCTCCATTCTATGACTTCACACACCCCCATTCTGACTTCACACACCTACATTCTATGACTTTATACAACTGAATTCTGACTTCACACACCGCCATTCTGTGACTTCACACACCTCCATTCCATGACTTCACACACCTCCTTTCGAGGACTTTACACACCTCCATTCTGTGACTTCACACACCTCCATTTTGACTTCACACACTTCCATTCTTTGACTTCACACACCTCCATTCTGTGACTTCACACACCACCATTGTTTGACTTCACACACCTTTATTGTTTGACTTCACACACCTCCATTGTGAGTTCACACACATCCATTCTGTGACTTCACACACCTCCATTCTGTGACTTCACACATCTCCATTCTGTGACTTCACACACCTCCATTCTGTGACTTCACACACCTCCATACCATGACTTCACACACCTCCATTCGATGACTTCACACACCTCCATTCTTTGACTTCACATACCACCATTGTTTGACTTCACCCACCTCCAATTTTGGACTTCACACACCTCCATTCCATGACTTCACACATCTCCATTTTATGAGTTCACACATCTCCATTTTGACTTCACACACCTCCATTCTATGACTTCACACACGTTCATTCTACTTCTGAAACATCCATTCTATGACTTGACACACCTCCATTCTATGACTTCACAAACCTCCATTCTGTGACTTCACACACCTCCATTCTGAGTTCACACACCTCAATTCGGTGACTTCACACACCTCAATTCTGGCTTCACACACATCCATTCTATAACTTCACACAATTCCATTCTATGACTTCACACACCTCCATTTTTGACTTCACACACCTCCATTTTGAGTTCACACAGCTCCATTCTATGACTTCACACACCTCCATTCTGTGCCTTCAAACACCTCCATTCTATGACTTAACACACCTTCATTCTTACTTCACAAACATCCATTCTATGGCTTCACACACCTCCATTCTATGACTTCACACACCTCCATTCTATGACTTTACACACCTCCATTCTGTGACTTCACACACCTCAATTTTGTGACATCACACACCTCCATTCTGAGTTCACACACCTCCATTCTATGACTTCACACTCCTCAAAGCTGACTTCACACAGCTCCATTCTATGATTTCACACACCTCCATACTGTGACTTCACACACCTCCATTGTGACTTCACACCTCCATTCTATGAGTTCACACACCTCCATTCTGATTCACACACCTCCATTCTATCACTTCCCACACCTTCATTCTGACTTCACACACCTACATTCTATGACTTCACACAACTCCATTCTGACTTCACACACCGCCATTCTGTGACTTCACACACCTCCATTCCATGACTTCACACACCTCCATTCGATGACTTCACACACCTCCATTCTTTGACTTTACACACCTCCATTCTGTGAGTTCACACACCTCCATTTGTGACTCTACACACCACATTTTGAATTCACACACCTCCATTCTGTGATTTCACACACCTCCATTCTGTGACTTCACACACCTTTATTGTTTGACTTCACACACCTCCATTCTTTGACTTCATACACCTTCATTCCATGACTTCACACACCTCCATTCTTTGAGTTCACACACCTCAATTCTATGAGTTCACACACCTCCATTGTGACTTCACACACCTCCATTCTATGACTTCACACACCTTCATTCGTACTTCAGAAACATCCATTCTATGACTTCGCACACCTCCATTCTCTGACTTCACACACCTCCATTCTGTGACTTCACACACCACCATTGTTTGACTTCACACACCTCCATTTTTGGACTTCACACACCTCCTTTCCATGACTTCACACATCTCCATTCTATGACTTCACAAACCTCCATTCTTTGACTTCACACACCTTCATTCTGAGTTCACACACCTCAATTCTGTGTCTTCACACACCTCAATTCTGGCTTCACACACCTTCATTCTATGACTTCACACACTTCCATTCTATGACTTCACACACCTCCTTTCTTTGACTTCACACACCTCCATTGTGACTTCACACACCTCCATTCTATGACTTCACACACCTCCATTCTGACTTCACACACCTCCATTCTGACATCACATACATCAATTCTGTGACTTCACACACCTGCATTCTTTGACTTCACACACCTCCATTGTGAGTTCACACACCTCCATTCTGACTTCACAAACATCAATTCTGTGACTTCACACACCTCCATTCTGACCTCACAAACATCAATTCTGTGACTTCACACACCTCCATTCTATGACTTCACACACCTCCATTCTATGACTTCACACACCTCCATTCTATGACTTCACACACTTCCATTCTTTGACTTCACACACCACCATTCTTTGACTTCACACAACTCCATTGTGAGTTCACACAACTCCATTCTATGACTTCACACACCTCCATTCTGACTTCACACAGCTCCATTCCATGACTTCACACACCTCCATTCTGTGCCTTCAAACACCTCCATTCTATGACTTAACACACCTCCATTCTTACTTCACAAACATCCATTCTATGACTTCACACACCTCCATTCTGTGACTTCACACACCTCCAATCTCTGACTTCACACACCTCCATTCTCTGACTTCACACACCTCCATTCTTTGACTTCACACACCTCCATTCAGAGTTCACACACCTCCATTCGGTGACTTCACACACCTCCAATCTGACTTCACACAGCTCCATTCTATGACTTCATACACCTCCATTCTGTGACTTCACACACCTCCATTCTATGACCTCACACACCACCATTGTGACTTCACACACCTCCTTTCTATGAGTTCACACAACTCCATTCTGACTTCACCCACCTCCATTCTATGACTTCACACACCTCCATTCTTACATCACACACCTCCATTCTATGACTTCATACAACTCCATTCTGACTTCCCACACATCCATTCTATGACTTCACACCTCCATTCTGTGACTTCACACACCTCCATTGTGAGTTCACACACCTCCATTCTGTGACTTCACACACCTCCATTCTGTGACTTCACACACCTCCATTGTGAGTTCACACACCTCAATTCTGTGACTTCACACACCTCAATTCTGGCTTCACACACCTCCATTCTATAAGTTCACACAATTCCATTTTATGACTTCAAACACCTCCATTCTTTGACTTCACACACCTCCATTGTGAGTTCACCCACCTCCATTCTATGACTTCACACACCTACATTCGGACTTCACACAGCTCCATTCTATGACTTCACACACCTCCATTCTGTGCCTTCAAACACCTCCATTCTATGACTTCACACACCTCCATTCTATGACTTCACACTCCTCCATTCTGTGACATCACACACCTCAATTCTGTGACTTCAAACACCTCCATTATGACTTCACACACCTCCATTCTATGACTTCACACACCTACATTCTATGACTTCACACCTCCATTCTGTGACATCACATACCTCCATTCTGTGACTTCACACTCCTCAAATCTGACTTCACACAGCTCCATTCTATGATTTCACACAACTCCATACTGTGACTTCACACACCTCCACTGTGACTTCACACCTCCATTCTATGAGTTCACACACCTCCATTCTGACTTCACACACCTCCATTCTATGACATCCCACACCTCCATTCTGACTTCACACACCTACATTCTATGACTTCACACAACTCCATTCTAAATTCACACACCTCCATTTTTTGACTTCACACACCTCTATTGTTTGAGTTCACACACCTCCATTTGTGACTCTACACACCAAATTTTGACTTCACACACCTCCATTCTGTGATTTCACACACCTCCATTCTGACTTCACACACCTCCATTCTATGACATCCCACACCTCCATTCTGACTTCACACACCTACATTCTATGACTTCACACAACTCCATTCTGACTTCTCACACCGCCATTCTGTGAATTCACACACCTCCATTCCATGACTTCACACACCTCCTTTCGATGACTTCACACACCTCCCTTCTGTGACTTCACACACCTCCATTCTGTGACTTCACACACCTCCATTTTGACTTCACACACTTCCATTCTTTGACTTTACACACCTCCATTCTGTGACTTCACACACCACCATTGTTTGACTTCACACACCTTTATTGTTTGACTTCACACACCTCCATTGTGACTTCACACACCTCCATTCTGTGACTTCACACACCTACATTCTGTGACTACACACCTTTCTTGTTTGACTTCACACACCTCCATTCTTTGACTTCACACACCTTCATTCCATGACTTCACACACCTCCATTCTATGAGTTCACACACCTCCATTTTGACTTCACACACCTCCATTCTATGACTTCACACACCTTCATTCTTACTTCAGAAACATCCATTCTATGACTTCGCACACCACCATGCTACGACTTCACACACCTCCATTCTGTGACTTCACACACCTCCATTCCATGACTTCACACACCTCCATTCTTTGACTTCACACACCTCCATTCTTTGAGTTCACACACCTCCATTTGTGACTCTACACACCACCTTTTTGACTTCACACACCTCCATTCTGTGATTTCACACACCTCCATTCTGTGACTTCACACACCTTTATTGTTTAACTTCACACCTCCATTCTTTGACTTCACACACCTCCATTCCATGACTTCGCACACTTCCATTCTATGAGTTCACACACCTCCATTCTATGAGTTCACACACCTCCATTTTGACTTCACACACCTCCATTCTTTGACTTCACACACCTCCATTCTGTGACTTCACAGACCTCCATTCTGTGACTTTACACACCTCCATTGTATGACTTCACACATCTCCATTCTGTGACTTCACACACCTCCATTCTGTGACTTCACACACCTCCATTTTGACTTCACACACCTCCCTTCTGTGACTTCACACACCACCATTGTTTGACTTCACACACCTCCATTCTATGACTTCCCCAACCTCCATTCTGTGACTTCACACACCTTCATTCTGAGTTCACACACCTCAATTCTGTGACTTCACACACCCCAATTCTGGCTTCACACACCTTCATTCTATGACTTCACACACTTCCATTCTCTGACTTCACAGACCTCCATTCTTTCATTTCACACACCTCCATTGTGAGTCCACACACCTCCATTCTGTGACTTCACACACCTCCATTCTGTGCCTTCAAACACCTCCATTCTATGACTTAACACACCTTCATTCTTACTTCACAAACATCAGTTCTATGACTTCAAACACCTCCATTCTATGACTTCACACACCTCCATTCTATAACTTCACACACCTCCATTCTATGACTTCACACCTCCATTCTGTGACTTCACACACCTCCATTGTGAGTTCACACACCTCCATTCTGTGACTTCACACTCCTCAAATCTGACTTCACACAGCTCCATTCTATGATTTCACACACCTCCATACTGTGACTTCACACACCTCCATTCTATAACTTAACACACCTCCATTGTGACTTCACACCTCCATTCTATGACTTCACACACCTCCATTCTGACTTCACACACCTCCATTCTATGACTTCACACACCCCCATTCTGACTTCACACACCTACATTCTATGACTTCACACAACTCAATTCTGACTTCACACACCGCCATTCTCTGACTTCACACACCTCCATTCCATGACTTCACACACCTCCTTTCGATGACTTTACACACCTCCATTCTGTGACTTCACACACCTCCATTTTGACTTCACACACTTCCATTCTTTGACTTCACACACCTCCATTCTGTGACTTCACACACCACCATTGTTTGACTTCACACACCTTTATTGTTTGACTTCACAGACCTCCATTGTGAGTTCACACACCTCCATTCTGTGACTTCACACACCTCCATTCTGTGACTTCACACACCTCCATTCTGTGACTTCACACATCTCCATTCTGTGACTTCACACACCTCCATTCTGTGACTTCACACACCTCCATACCATGACTTCACACACCTCCATTCGATGACTTCACACACCTCCATTCTTTGACTTCACACACCACCATTGTTTGACTTCACCCACCTCCAATTTTGGACTTCACACACCTCCATTCCATGACTTCACACATCTCCATTTTATGAGTTCACACACCTCCATTTTGACTTCACACACCTCCATTCTATGACTTCACACACGTTCATTCTACTTCTGAAACATCCATTCTATGACTTGACACACCTCCATTGTATGACTTCACAAACCTCCATTCTGTGACTTCACACACCTGCATTCTGAGTTCACACACCTCAATTCTGTGACTTCACACACCTCAATTCTGGCCTCACACACCTCCATTCTATAACTTCACACAATTCCATTCTATGACTTCACACACCTCCATTTTTGACTTCACACACCTCCATTTTGAGTTCACACAGCTCCATTCTATGACTTCACACACCTCCATTCTGTGCCTTCAAACACCTCCATTCTATGACTTAACACACCTTCATTCTTACTTCACAAACATCCATTCTATGGCTTCACACACCTCCATTCTATGACTTCACACACCTCCATTCTATGACTTTACACACCTCCATTCTGTGACTTCACACACCTCAATTCTGTGACTTCACACACCTCCATTCTGAGTTCACACACCTCCATTCTATGATTTCACACTCCTCAAATCTGACTTCACACAGCTCCATTCTATGATTTCACACACCTCCATACTGTGACTTCACACACCTCCATTGTGACTTCACACCTCCATTCTATGAGTTCACACACCTCCATTCTGACTTCACACACCTACATTCTATGACTTCACACAACTCCATTCTGACTTCACACACCGCCATTCTGTGACTTCACACACCTCCATTCCATGACTTCACACACCTCCATTCGATGACTTCACACACCTCCATTCTTTGACTTTACACACCTCCATTCTGTGAGTTCACACACCTCCATTCCATGACTTCACACACCTCCATTCGATGACTTCACACACCTCCATTCTTTGACTTTACACACCTCCATTCTGTGAGTTCACACACCGACATTTGTGACTCTACACACTACATTTTGAATTCACACACCTCCATTCTGTGATTTCACACACCTCCATTCTGTGACTTCGCACACCTTTATTGTTTGACTTCACAAACCTCCATTCCATGACTTCACACACCTCCATTCTTTCAGTTCACACACCTCAATTCTATGAATTCACACCCCTCCATTTTGACTTCACACACCTCCATTCTATGACTTCACACACCTTCATTCTTACTTCAGAAACATCCATTCTATGACTTCGCACACCTCCATTCTCTGACTTCACACACCTCCATTCTGTGACTTCACACACCACCATTGTTTGACTTCACACACCTCCATTTTTGGACTTCACACACCTCCTTTCCATGACTTCACACATCTCCATTCTATGACTTCACAAACCTCCATTCTTTGACTTCACACACCTTCATTCTGAGTTCACACACCTCAATTCTGTGTCTTCACACACCTCAATTCTGGCTTCACACACCTTCATTCTATGACTTCACACACTTCCATTCTATGACTTCACACACCTCCTTTCTTTGACTTCACACACCTCCATTGTGACTTCACACACCTCCATTCTATGACTTCACACACCTCCATTCTGACTTCACACACCTCCATTCTGACATCACATACATCAATTCTGTGACTTCACACACCTGCATTCTTTGACTTCACACACCTCCATTGTGAGTTCACACACCTCCATTCTGACTTCACAAACATCAATTCTGTGACTTCACACACCTCCATTCTGACCTCACAAACATCAATTCTGTGACTTCACACACCTCCATTCTATGACTTCACACACCTCCATTCTATGACTTCACACACCTCCATTCTATGACTTCACACACTTCCATTCTTTGACTTCACACACCACCATTCTTTGACTTCACACAACTCCATTGTGAGTTCACACAACTCCATTCTATGACTTCACACACCTCCATTCTGACTTCACACAGCTCCATTCCATGACTTCACACACCTCCATTCTGTGCCTTCAAACACCTCCATTCTATGACTTAACACACCTCCATTCTTACTTCACAAACATCCATTCTATGACTTCACACACCTCCATTCTGTGACTTCACACACCTCCAATCTCTGACTTCACACACCTCCATTCTCTGACTTCACACACCTCCATTCTTTGACTTCACACACCTCCATTCTGAGTTCACACACCTCCATTCGGTGACTTCACACACCTCCAATCTGACTTCACACAGCTCCATTCTATGACTTCATACACCTCCATTCTGTGACTTCACACACCTCCATTCTATGACCTCACACACCACCATTGTGACTTCACACACCTCCTTTCTATTAGTTCACACAACTCCATTCTGACTTCACCCACCTCCATTCTATGACTTCACACACCTCCATTCTTACATCACACACCTCCATTCTATGACTTCATACAACTCCATTCTGACTTCACACACCTCCATTCTATGACTTCACACCTCCATTCTGTGACTTCACACACCTCCATTGTGAGTTCACACACCTCCATTCTGTGACTTCACACTCCTCAAATCTGACTTCACACAGCTCCATTCTATGATTTCACACACCTCCATACTGTGACTTCACACACCTCCATTCTATAACTTAACACACCTCCATTGTGACTTCACACCTCCATTCTATGACTTCACACACCTCCATTCTGACTTCACACACCTCCATTCTATGACTTCACACACCCCCATTCTGACTTCACACACCTACATTCTATGACTTCACACAACTCAATTCTGACTTCACACACCGCCATTCTCTGACTTCACACACCTCCATTCCATGACTTCACACACCTCCTTTCGATGACTTTACACACCTCCATTCTGTGACTTCACACACCTCCATTTTGACTTCACACACTTCCATTCTTTGACTTCACACACCTCCATTCTGTGACTTCACACACCACCATTGTTTGACTTCACACACCTTTATTGTTTGACTTCACAGACCTCCATTGTGAGTTCACACACCTCCATTCTGTGACTTCACACACCTCCATTCTGTGACTTCACACACCTCCATTCTGTGACTTCACACATCTCCATTCTGTGACTTCACACACCTCCATTCTGTGACTTCACACACCTCCATACCATGACTTCACACACCTCCATTCGATGACTTCACACACCTCCATTCTTTGACTTCACACACCACCATTGTTTGACTTCACCCACCTCCAATTTTGGACTTCACACACCTCCATTCCATGACTTCACACATCTCCATTTTATGAGTTCACACACCTCCATTTTGACTTCACACACCTCCATTCTATGACTTCACACACGTTCATTCTACTTCTGAAACATCCATTCTATGACTTGACACACCTCCATTCTATGACTTCACAAACCTCCATTCTGTGACTTCACACACCTCCATTCTGAGTTCACACACCTCAATTCTGTGACTTCACACACCTCAATTCTGGCCTCACACACCTCCATTCTATAACTTCACACAATTCCATTCTATGACTTCACACACCTCCATTTTTGACTTCACACACCTCCATTTTGAGTTCACACAGCTCCATTCTATGACTTCACACACCTCCATTCTGTGCCTTCAAACACCTCCATTCTATGACTTAACACACCTTCATTCTTACTTCACAAACATCCATTCTATGGCTTCACACACCTCCATTCTATGACTTCACACACCTCCATTCTATGACTTTACACACCTCCATTCTGTGACTTCACACACCTCAATTCTGTGACTTCACACACCTCCATTCTGAGTTCACACACCTCCATTCTATGACTTCACACTCCTCAAATCTGACTTCACACAGCTCCATTCTATGATTTCACACACCTCCATACTGTGACTTCACACACCTCCATTGTGACTTCACACCTCCATTCTATGAGTTCACACACCTCCATTCTGACTTCACACACCTACATTCTATGACTTCACACAACTCCATTCTGACTTCACACAGCGCCATTCTGTGACTTCACACACCTCCATTCCATGACTTCACACACCTCCATTCGATGACTTCACACACCTCCATTCTTTGACTTTACACACCTCCATTCTGTGAGTTCACACACCGCCATTTGTGACTCTACACACCACATTTTGAATTCACACACCTCCATTCTGTGATTTCACACACCTCCATTCTGTGACTTCGCACACCTTTATTGTTTGACTTCACACACCTCCATTCCATGACTTCACACACCTCCATTCTTTCAGTTCACACACCTCAATTCTATGAATTCACACCCCTCCATTTTGACTTCACACACCTCCATTCTATGACTTCACACACCTTCATTCTTACTTCAGAAACATCCATTCTATGACTTCGCACACCTCCATTCTCTGACTTCACACACCTCCATTCTGTGACTTCACACACCTCTATTCCATGACTTCACACACCTCCATTCTTTGACTTCACACACCTCCATTCTATGAGTTCACACACCTCCATTTGTGACTCTACACACCACCTTTTTACCTTCACACACCTCCATTCTGTGATTTCACACACCTCCATTCTGTGACTTCACACTCCTCAAATCTGACTTCACACAGCTCCATTCTATGATTTCACACACCTCCATACTGTGACTTCACACACCTCCATTCTATAACTTAACACACCTCCATTGTGACTTCACACCTCCATTCTATGAGTTCACACACCTCCATTCTGACTTCACACACCTCCATTCTATGACTTCACACACCCCCATTCTGACTTCACACACCTACATTCTATGACTTCACACAACTCAATTCTGACTTCACACACCGCCATTCTGTGACTTCACACACCTCCATTCCATGACTTCACACACCTCCTTTCGATGACTTTACACACCTCCATTCTGTGACTTCACACACCTCCATTTTGACTTCACACACTTCCATTCTTTGACTTCACACACCTCCATTCTGTGACTTCACACACCACCATTGTTTGACTTCACACACCTTTATTGTTTGAATTCACAGACCTCCATTGTGAGTTCACACATCTCCATTCTGTGACTTCACACACCTCCATTCTGTGACTTCACACACCTCCATTCTGTGACTTCACACATCTCCATTCTGTGACTTCACACACCTCCATTCCGTGACTTCACACACCTCCATACCATGACTTCACACACCTCCATTCGATGACTTCACACACCTCCATTCTTTGACTTCACACACCACCATTGTTTGACTTCACCCACCTCCAATTTTGGACTTCACACACCTCCATTCCATGACTTCACACATCTCCATTTTATGAGTTCACACACCTCCATTTTGACTTCACACACCTCCATTCTATGACTTCCCACACGTTCATTCTACTTCTGAAACATCTATTCTATGACGACACACCTCCATTCTAGGACTTCACCAACCTCCATTCTGTGACTTCACACACCTCCATTCTGAGTTCACACACCTCAATTCTGTGACTTCACACACCTCAATTCTGGCCTCACACACCTCCATTCTATAACTTCACACAATTCCATTCTATGACTTCACACACCTCCATTTTTGACTTCACACACCTCCATTTTGAGTTCACACAGCTCCATTCTATGACTTCACACACCTCCATTCTGTGCCTTCAAACACCTCCATTCTATGACTTAACACACCTTCATTCTTACTTCACAAACATCCATTCTATGGCTTCACACACCTCCATTCTATGACTTCACACACCTCCATTCTATGACTTTACACACCTCCATTCTGTGACTTCACACACCTCAATTCTGTGACTTTCACACCTCCATTCTGAGTTCACACGCCTCCATTCTATGACTTCACACTCCTCAAATCTGACTTCACACAGCTCCATTCTATGATTTCACACACCTCCATACTGTGACTTCACACACCTCCATTGTGACTTCACACCTCCATTCTATGAGTTCACACACCTCCATTCTGACTTCACACACCTACATTCTATGACTTCACACAACTCCATTCTGACTTCACACACCGCCATTCTGTGACTTCACACACCTCCATTCCATGACTTCACACACCTCCATTCGATGACTTCACACACCTCCATTCTTTGACTTTACACACCTCCATTCTGTGAGTTCACACACCTCCATTCCATGACTTCACACACCTCCATTCGATGACTTCACACACCTCCATTCTTTGACTTTACACACCTCCATTCTGTGAGTTCACACATCGCCATTTGTGACTCTACACACCACATTTTGAATTCACACACCTCCGTTCTGTGATTTCACACACCTCCATTCTGTGACTTCGCACACCTTTATTGTTTGACTTCACACACCTCCATTCCATGACTTCACACACCTCCATTCTTTCAGTTCACACACCTCAATTCTATGAATTCACACCCCTCCATTTTGACTTCACACACCTCCATTCTATGACTTCACACACCTTCATTCTTACTTCAGAAACATCCATTCTATGACTTCGCACACCTCCATTCTCTCACTTTACACACCTCCATTCTGTGACTTCACTACCTCCATTCCATGACTTCACACACCTCCATTCTTTGACTTCACACACCTCCATTCTATGAGTTCACACACCTCCATTTGTGAATCTACACACCACCTTTTTGACTTCACACACCTCCATTCTGTGATTTCACACACCTCCATTCTTTGACTTCACACACCTCCATTCCATGACTTCACACACTTCCATTCTATGAGTTCACACACATCCATTCTATGAGTTCACACACCTCCATTTTGACTTCACACACTTCCATTCTTTGACTTCACACACCTCCCTTCTGTGACTTCACACACCACCATTGTTTGACTTCACACACCTCCATTCTATGACTTCACACACTTCCATTCTACTTCAGAAACATCAGTTCTATGACTTCACACACCTCCATTCTATGACTTCACCAACCTCCATTCTGTGACTTCACACACCTTCATTCTGAGTTCACACACCTCAATTCTGTGACTTCACACACCCCAATTCTGGCTTAAAACACCTTCATTCTATGACTTCACACACTTCCATTCTCTGACTTCAGACACCTCCATTCTTTCATTTCACACACCTCCATTGTGAGTTCACACACCTCCATTCTGTGACTTCACACACCTCCATTCTGTGGCTTCAAACACCTCCATTCCATGACTTAACACACCTTCATTCTTACTTCACAAACATCAGTTCTATGACTTCAAACACCTCCTTTCTATGACTTCACACACCTCAAATCTGACTTCACACAGCTCCATTCTATGATTTCACACACCTCCATTCTGTGACTTCACACACCTCCATTCTATGACTTCACACACCTCCATTCTGTGACTTCACACACCTCAATTCTGTGAGTTCACACACCTACATTTTGACTTCACACACTTCCATTCTTTTACTTCACACACCTCCATTCTGTGACTTCACACACCACCATTGTTTGACTTCACACACCTACATTTTTGGACTTCAAACACCTCCTTTCCATGACTTCACACATCTCCATTTTATGAGTTCGCACACCTCCATTTTACTTCACACACCTCCATTCTATGACTTCACACACCTCCATTCTACATCAGAAATATCCATTGTATGACTTCACACACCTCCATTCTATGACTTCACAAACCTCCATTCTGTGACTTCACACACCTTCATTCTGAGTTCACACACCTCAATTCTCTGACTTCACACACCTCAATTCTGGCTTCACACACCTTCATTCTATGACTTCACACACTTCCATTCTCTGACTTCACACACCTCCATTCTTTGACTTCACAAACCTCCATCGTGAGTTCACACACCTCCATTCTGTGACTTCACACACCTCCATTCTGTGACTTCAAACACCTCCATTCTATGACTTAACACACCTTCATACTTACTTCACAAACATCAGTTCTATGACTTCACACACCTCCATTCTATGACTTCACACACCTCCATTCTATGACTTCACACACCTCCATCTGTGACTTCACACACCTCCATTCTATGACTTCACACACCTCCATTCTATAACTTCACACACCTCCATTCTATGACTTCACACCTCCATTCTGTGACTTCACACACCTCCATTCTGAGTTCACACACCTCCATTCTGTGACTTCACACTCCTCAAATCTGACTTCACACAGCTCCATTCTATGATTTCACACACCTCCATACTGTGACTTCACACACATCCATTCTATGACTTCACACACCTCCATTGTGACTTCACACCTCCATTCTATGAGTTCACACACCTCCATTCTCACTTCACACACCTCCATTCTATGACTTCACACACCTCCATTCTGACTTCACACACCTACATTCTATGACTTCACACAAATCCATTCTGACTTCACACACCGCCATTCTGTGACTTCACACTCCTCAAATCTGACTTCACCCACCTCAATTCTATGATTTCACACACCTCCATACTGAGACTTCACACACCTCCTTTCGATGACTTCACACACCTCCATTCTGTGACTTCACACACCACCATTGTTTGACTTCACACACCTCCATTCTGTGACTTCACACACCTCCATTCTGTTACTTCACACACTTCCATTCTGTGACTTCACACAATTCCATTCTATGACTTCAACCACCTCGATTCTATGAATTCACACATCTCCATTCTGTGACTTCACACAACTCCATTCTATGACTTCCCACACCTCCATTCTGGGACTTCACACACCTACATTCTGAGTTCACACACCTCCGTTCTGTGACTTAACACACCTTCATTCTGTGACTTCACGCACCTTCATTCTATGACTTCACACACCTCCATTCTATGACTTCACACACCTCCATTCTATGACTTCACACACCTCCATTCTTTGACTTCGCACACCTCCATTCTTTCTCTTCACACACCTCCATTTTGAGTTCACACACCTACATTCTGTGACTTCACACACCTCCATTTGTGACTTTACACACCACCATTTTCACTTGACAAACCTCCATTCTGTGAATTCACACACCTCCATTTTGACTTCACACACTTCCATTCTGTGACTTCACACACCTCCATTCTGTGACTTCGCACACCTCCATGTTTTGACTTCAAACACTTCCATTCTTTGATTTCACACACCTCCATTCCATAACTTCACACACCTCCACTCTATCAGTTCACACACATCCATTCTATGAGTTCACATACCACCATTTTGGTTGCACACACCTCCATTCTATGACTTCACACTCCTACATTCTTACTTCAAAAACATCAATTCTATGACTTTACAGACCTCCATTCTATGAGTTCACAATCATCCATTCTATGACTTCACACACCTCCATTCTATGACTTTACAAACCTCCATTCTATGACTTCACACACCTCCATTCTATGACTTCACACACCTCCATTCTGTGACTTCACACATCTCCATTCTATGAGTTCACACACCTGCATTGTGACTTCACACACCTCCATTCTATGACTTCACACACCTCCATTCTGACTTCACACACCTCCATTCTGACTTCACATACATCAATTCTGTCACTTCACACACCTCCATTCTTTGACTTCACACACCTCCATTGTGAGTTTACACACCTCCATTCTGACTTCACAAACATCAATTCTGTGACTTCACACACCTCCATTCTGACCACACAAACATCAATTCTGTGACTTCACACACCTCCATTCTATAACTTCACACACCTCCATTCTATGACTTCACACACCTCCATTCTATGACTTCACACACTTCCATTCTTTGACTTCACACACCACCATTCTTTGACTTCACACAACTCCATTGTGAGTTCACACAACTACATTCTATGACTTCACACACCTCCAGTCTGACTTCACACAGCTCCATTCCATGACTTCACACACCTCCATTCTGTGCCTTCACACACCTCCATTCTATGACTTAACACACCTCCATTCTTACTTCACAAACATCCATTCTATGACTTCACACACCTCCATTCTGTGACTTCACACACCTTCAATCTCTGATTTCACACACCTCCATTTTCTGACTTCACACACCTCCATTCTTTGACTTCACACACCTCCATTGTGAGTTCACACACCTCCATTCGGTGACTTCACACACCTCCAATCTGACTTCACACAGCTCCATTCTATGACTTCATACACCTCCATTCTGTGACTTCACACACCTCCAGTCTTTGACCTCACACCCCTCCATTCTTTGACTTCACACACCTCCATCTATAACTTCACACACCTCCATTGTGACTTCCCACACCTCCAATCTGAGTTCACACACCTCCGTTCTGACTTTACACACCTCCATTCTATGACTTCACACACCTCCATTCTGTGACTTCACACATCTGAATTCTGTGACTTCACACGCCTCCATTATGACTTCACACACCTCCATTCTGTGACTTCACACACCTCCATTCTATGACTTCACACACCAAGGTTCTGTGACTTCACACACCTCCATTGTGAGTTCACACACCTCCATTCTGTGACTTCACACACCTCCATTCTGACTTCACACAGCTCCATAAAATGACTTCACACACCTCCATTCTGTGACTTCGCACACCTCCATTCTGACTTCACACAGCTCCATTCTCTGACTTCCCACACCTCCATTCTATGATTTCACACACCTCCATTATATGACTTCACACACCTCCATTCTGTGACTTCACACAACTCCATTCTGAGTTCAAACACCTCCGTTCTGTGACTTAACACACCTCCATTCTGTGACTTCACACACCTCCATTCTGACTTCACACAGCTCCATTCTATGACTTCACACACCTCCATTCTGTGCCTTCACACACCTCCATTCTATGACTTCACACACCTCTTTTCTGTGACTTCACACACCTCAATTCTGTGACTTCACACACCTCCATTATGACTTCACACACATCCATTCTATGACTTCACACACCTCCATTCTATGACTTCACACACCTCCATTCTGTGACTTCACACACATCCATTCTGAGTTCACACACCTCCATTCTGTGACTTCACACACCTCCAATCTGACTTCACACAGCTCCATTCTATGACTTCACACACCTCCATTCTGTGACTTCACACACCTCCATTCTATGAGTTCACACACTTCCATTCTGACCTCACACACCTCCTTTCTATGACTTCACACACCTCCATTCTATGACTTCACACACCTCCATTCTGACTTCACACACCTCCATTCTGACTTCACACACCTCAATTCTGTGACTTAACACAACTCCATTCTATGATTTCACACACCTCCATTCTATGACTTCACACACCTCCATTCTATGACTTCACACACCTCCTTTCTGAGTTGACACACCTACATTCTATGATTTCACACACCTCCAATCTGACTTCACACACCTCCATTTTATGACTTCACACACTTCCATTCTGTGACTTCAAAAACCTCCATTCTATGACTTCACACACCTCCCTTGTGACTTCACACACCATCATTCTATGAGTTCACACACCGGCATTCTGACTTCACTCACCTCCATTCTATGACTTCACACAGCTCCATTCTGACTTCACACAGCTCCATTCTATGACTTCGCACACACCTATTCTGACTTCACACACCTCCATTCTGTGACTTCACACACCTCCATTCTGATTTCACACACCTCCATTCTCTGACGTCAAACACCTCCATTCTGTGACTTCACACACCTCCATTCTATGACTTCACACACCCCCATTGTTCGACTTCACACACCTCCATTCTATGACTTCACACACCTCCATTTTGTTACTTCACACACCTCCATTCTGAGTTCACACACCTCCATTCTGTGATTTCACACACCTCCATTCTGTGACTTCACACACCTCCATTCTATGACTTCACACACCTAAATTCTATGACTTCACAAACCTCCATTCTATGACTTCACACACCTCCATTCTGTGAGTTCACACACCTCCATTCTGACTTCACACACCTCCATTCTATGACTTCACACACCTCCATTCTAACTTAATACACCTCCATTCTGTGACTTCACACACCTCCATTCTGACTTCACACACCTCCATTCTATGACTTCACACAATTCCATTCTGACTTCACACACCTCCATTCTGTGACTTCACACACCTCCATTCCATGACTTCGGACACCTCCATTCGTTGACTTCACACACCTCCATTCTATGACTTCACACACCTAAATTCTATCACTTCACAAACCTCCATTCTATGACTTCACACACCTCCATTCTGTGACTTCACACACCTCCATTCTATGACTTCACACACCTCCATTCTGTGACTTCACACACCTGCATTCTATGACCTCACACACCTCCATTCTATGACTTCGCACACCTGCATTGTGACTTCACACACCTCCATTCTATGAGTTCACACACCTCCATTCTGACTTCACACACCTCCATTCTATGACTTCAGACGCCTCCAATCTGACTTCATACACCTCCATTCTATGACTTCACACAACTCCATCTGACTTCACACACCTCCATTCCATGACTTCGCACACCTCCATTCGATGAATTCACACACCTCCATTCTTTGTCTTCATGCACCTCCATTCTATGAGTTCACACACCTCCATTCTGTGACTTCACACACCTTTATTGTTTGACTTCACACACCTCATTTCTTTGACTTCACACACCTACATTCCATGACTTCACACACCTCCATTCTATGAGTTCATACACCTCCATTCTATGAGTTCACACACCTCCATTTTGATTTCACACACCTCCATTCTTTGACTTCATACACCTTCATTCGCACTTCAGAAACATCTATTCTATGACTTCACGCACCTCCATTATATGACTTCACAAACCTCCGTTCTGTGACCACACACCTCCATTCTCAGTTCCCACATCTCCATTCTGTGACTTCACCCACCTCCATCCTGACTTCGCACACCTCCATTCTGACTTCACAAACCTCAATTCTTTGACTTCACACACCTCCATTCTATGATTTCACACGTTTCCATTCTATGAATTCACACACCTCCATTCTATGACTTCACACACCTCATTTCTGAGTTGACACACCTCCATTCTGTGATTTCACACACCTCCAATTTGACTTCACACACCCACATTCTATGACTTCACACAGCCTCATTGTGACTTCACACACTCCATTCTATGAGTTCACACACCTCCATTCTGACTTCACACTCCTCCATTCTATGACTTCACACAGCTGCATTCCGACTTCAGACACCTCCATTTGTGACTTCACACACCACAATTTTGACTTCAAACACCTACATTCTGTGACTTCACACACCTCCATTCTGTGACTTCACACACCACCATTGTTTGACTTCACACACCTATATTCTTGGACTTCACACACCTCCATTCCATGACTTCACACATCTCCATTTTATGAGTTCACATACCCCCATTTTGACTTCACACACATCCATTCTATGACTTCACACACCTTCATTCTACTTCAGAAACATCCATTCTATGACTTCACACACCTCCATTCTATGACTTCACACACCTCCTTTCTGAGTTGACACCCCTCCATTCTATGACTTCACATACCTCCAATCTGACTTCACACACCTCCATTTTATGACTTCAAACACTTCCATTCTGTGACTTCAAAAACCTCCATTCTATGACTTCACACACCTCCATTGGGACTTCACACACCATCATTCTATGAGTTCACACAACGCCATTCTGACTTCACTCACCTCCATTCTATGACTTCACACAGCTCCATTCTGACTTCACACAACTCCATTCTATGACTTCACACACATCTATTCTGATTTCACACACCTCCATTCTGTGACTTCACACACCTCCATTCTGATTTCACACACCTCCATTGTCTGACGACAAACACCCCCATTCTGTGACTTCACAAACCTCCATTCTATGACTTCACACACCTCCATTCTATGACTTCACACACCCCCATTGTGCGACTTCACACACCTCCATTCTATGACTTTACACACCTCCATTCTGTTACTTCACACACCTCCATTCTGAGTTCACACACCTCCATTTTGTGATTTCACACACCTCCATTCTGTGACTTCACACACCTCCATTCTATGACTTCACACACCTAAATTCTATGACTTCACAAACCTCCATTCTATGACTTCACACACCTCCATTCTGTGACTTCACACACCTCCATTCTATGACTTCACACACCTCCATTCTGTGACTTCACACACCTGCATTCTATGACCTCACACACCTCCATTCTATGACTTCGCACACCTGCATTGTGACTTCACACACCTCCATTCTATGAGTTCACACACCTCCATTCTGACTTCACACACCTCCATTCTATGACTTCACACACCTCCATTCTGACTTCACACACCTCCATTCTATGACTTCACACAACTCCATCTGACTTCACACACCTCCATTCCATGACTTCACACACCTCCATTCGATGAATTCACACACCTCCATTCTTTGTCTTCATGCACCTCCATTCTAGGAGTTCACACACCTCCATTCTATGACTTCACACACCTTTATTGTTTGACTTCACACACTTCCTTTCTTTGACTTCACACACCTACATTCCATGACTTCACACACCTCCATTCTATGAGTTCACACACCTCCATTCTATGAGTTCACACACCTCCATTTTGACTTCACACACCTCCATTCTTTGACTTCATACACCTTCATTCTCACTTCAGAAACATCCATTCTATGACTTCACGCACCTCCATTCTATGACTTCACAAACCTCCGTTCTGTGACCACACACCTCCATTCTGAGTTCCCACACCTCCATTCTCTGACTTCACCCACCTCCATCCTGACTTCACACACCTCCATTCTATGATTTCACACATTTCCATTCTATGAATTCACACACCTCCATTCTATGACTTCACACACATCATTTCTGAGTTGACACACCTCCATTCTGTGATTTCACACACCTCCAATTTGACTTCACACACCCCCATTCTATGACTTCACACAGCCTCATTGTGACTTCACACACTCCATTCTATGAGTTCACACACCTCCCTTCTGACTTCACACACCTCCATTCTATGACTACACACAGCTGCATTCCGACTTCAGACACCTCCATTTGTGACTTCACACACCACAATTTTGACTTCAAACACCTTCATTCTGTGACTTCACACACCTCCATTCTGTGACTTCACACACCACCATTGTTTGACTTCACACACCTATATTCTTGGACTTCACACACCTCCATTCCATGACTTCACACACCTTAATTCTACTTCAGAAACATCCATTCTATGACTTCACACAACTCCATTCTATGACTTCACACACCTCCATTCTATGACTTCACACAATTCCATTCTATGACTTCACACACCTCCATTCTTTGACTTCACACACCTTAATTCTACTTCAGAAACATCCATTCTATGACTTCACACAACTACATTCCATGACTTCACACACCTCCATTCTATGACTTCACACAATTCCATTCTATGACTTCACACACCTCCATTCTTTGACTGCACACACCTCCATTGTGAGTTCACACACCTCCATTCTGTGACTTCAAACACCTCCATGCTCTGACTTCACACACCTCCATTCTATGATTTCTCACACCTCCATTCTATTAATTCACACACCTCCATTCTGTTACTTCACACAACTCCATTCTATGACTTCCCTCACCTCCATTCTGTGACTTCACACACCTCCATTCTGAGTTCACAAACCTCAATTCTGTGACTTAACGGACCTCCATTCTGTGACTTCACACACCTCCGTTCTGACTTCACACACCTCCATTCTATGACTTCACACACCTCCATTCTGTGACTTCACACACCTCAATTCTGTGACTTCACACACCTCCAGTATGACTTCCCACACCTCCATTCTGTGACTTCACACACCTCCATTCTGAGTTCGCACACCTGCATTCTGTGACTTCACACACCTCCATTCTGACTTCACACAGCTCCATTCTATGACTTCACACACCTCAATTCTGTGCCTTCACACACCTCCATTCTATGACTTCACACACCTCCATTCTGTGAAGTCACACACCTCAATTCTGTGTCTTCACACACCGCCATTATGACTTCACACACCTCCATTCTATGACTTCACACACCTCCATTCTATGACTTCACACACGTCCATTCTGTGACTTCACACACCTCCACTCTGAGTTCACACACCTCCATTCTGTGACTTCACACACCTCCAATCTGACTTCACACAGCTCCATTCTATGACTTCACACACCTCCATTCTGTGACCTCACACACCTCCATTCTATGACTTCAAACACCTCCATTGTGACTTCACACACCTCCATTCTATGAGTTCACACACCTCCATTCTGACTTCACACACCTCCATTCTATGACTTCACACACCTCCATTCTGACTTCACACACCTCCATTCTATGACTTCACACTACTCCATTCTGACTTCACGCACCTCCATTCTGTGACTTCACACACCTCAATTATATGACTTTACACACCTCCATTCTGTGACTTCACACACCTCCATTCTATGACTTCACACACCTCCATTCTGTGATTTCACACACCTACATTGTGACTTCACAGACCTCCATTCTATGAGTTCACACAAATGCATTGTTAATTCACACACCTCCATTCTATGACTTCACACACCTCCATTCTGACTTCACACACCTCCATTCTGACTTCACACACCTCAATTCTGTCACTTAACACAACTCCATTCTATGAATTCACACACCTCCATTCTATGACTTCACACACCTCCATTCTATGACTTCACACACCTCCTTTCTGAGTTGACACACCTCCATTCTATGACTTCACACACCTCCAATCTGACTACACACACCTCCATTTTATGAGTGCACACACTTCCATTCTGTGACTTCAAAAACCTCCATTCTATGACTTCACACACCTCCATTGTTACTTCACACACCATCATTCTATGAGTTCACACACCGCCATTCTGACTTCAATCACCTCCATTCTATGACTTCACACAGCTCCATTCTTACTTCACACAGCTCCATTCTATGACTTCGCACACATCTATTCTGACTTCACACACCTCCATTCTGTGACTTCACACACCTCCATTCTGATTTCACACACCTCCATTCTCTGACGTCAAACACCTCCATTCTGTGACTTCACACACCTCCATTCTATGACTTCACACACATCCATTCTATGACTTCACACACCCCCATTGTGCGACTTCACACACCTCCATTCTATGACTTCACATACCTCCATTCTGTTACTTCACACACCTCCATTCTGAGTTCACACACCTCCATTTTGTGATTTCACACACCTCCATTCTGTGACTTCACACACCTCCATTCTATGACTTCACACACCTAAATTCTATGACTTCACAAACCTCCATTCTATGACTTCACACACCTCCCTTCTGTGACTTCACACATCTGCATTCTATGACTTCACACACCTCCATTCTGTGACTTCACACACCTGCATTCTATGACCTCACACACCTCCATTCTATGACGTCGCACACCTGCATTGTGACTTCACACACCTCCATTCTATGAGTTCACACACCTCCATTCTGACTTCACAAACCTCCATTCTATGACTTCACACACCTCCAATCTGACTTCACACACCTCCATTCTATGACTTCACACAACTCCATCTGACTTCACACACCTCCATTCCATGACTTCACACACCTCCATTCGATGAATTCACACACCTCCATTCTTTGTCTTCATGCACCTCCATTCTATGAGTTCACACACCTCCATTCTGTGACTTCACACACCTTTATTGTTTGACTTCACACACCTCCATTCTTTGACTTCACACACCTACATTCCATGACTTCACACACCTCCATTCTATGAGTTCACGCACCTCCATTCTATGAGTTCACACACCTCCATTTTGACTTCACACACCTCCATTCTTTGACTTCATACACCTTCATTCTCACTTCAGAAACATCCATTCTATGACTTCACGCACCTCCATTCTATGACTTCACAAACCTCCGTTCTGTGACCACACACCTCCATTCTGAGTTCCCACACCTCCATTCTGTGACTTCACCCACCTCCATCCTGACTTCGCACACCTCCATTCTGACTTCACAAACCTCAATTCTTTGACTTCACACACCTCCATTCTATGATTTCACACGTTTCCATTATATGAATTCACACACCTCCATTCTATGACTTCACACACCTCATTTCTGGGTTGACACACCTCCATTCTGTGATTTCACACACCTCCAATTTGACTTCACACACCCCCATTCTATGACTTCACACAGCCTCATTGTGACTTCACACACTCCATTCTATGAGTTCACACACCTCCGTTCTGACTTCACACACCACCATTCTATGACTTCACACAGCTGCATTCCGACTTGAGACACCTCCATTTGTGACTTCACACACCACAATTTTGACTTCAAACACCTTCATTCTGTGACTTCACACACCTCCATTCTATGATTTCACACACTTCCATTCTATGAATTCACACACCTCCATTCTATGACTTCACACACCTCATTTCTGAGTTGACACACCTCCATTCTGTGATTTCACACACCTCCAATTTGACTTCACACACCCCCATTCTATGACTTCACACAGCCTCATTGTGACTTCACACACTCCATTCTATGAGTTCACACACCTCCGTTGTGACTTCACACACCTCCATTCTATGACTTCACACAGCTGCATTCGGACTTCAGACACCTCCATTTGTGACTTCACACACCACAATTTTGACTTCAAACACCTTCATTCTGTGACTTCACACACCTCCATTCTGTGATTTCACACACTTCCATTCTATGAATTCACACACCTCCATTCTATGACTTCACACACCTCATTTCTGTGTTGACACACCTCCATTCTGTGATTTCACACACCTCCAATTTGACTTCACACACCCCCATTCTATGACTTCACACAGCCTCATTGTGACTTCACACACTCCATTCTATGAGTTCACACACCTCCATTCTGACTTCACACTCCTCCATTCTATGACTTCACACAGCTGCATTCAGACTTCAGACACCTCCATTTGTGACTTCACACACCACAATTTTGACTTCAAACACCTTCATTCTGTGAGTTCACACACCTCCATTCTGTGACTTCACACACCACCGTTGTTTGACTTCACACACCTATATTCTTGGACTTCACATACCTCCATTCCATGAATTCACACATCTCCATTTTATGAGTTCACATACCCCCATTTTGACTTCACACACCTCCATTCTATGACTTCACACACCTTCATTCTACTTCAGAAACATCCATTCTATGACTTCACACACCTCCATTCTATGATTTCACACACCTCCTTTCTGAGTTGACACACCTCCATTCTATGACTTCACACACCTCCAATCTGACTTCACACACCTCCATTCTATGACTTCACACACCTCCATTGTGACTTCACACACCATCATTCTATGAGTTCACACACCGCCATTCTGACTTCACTCACCTCCATTCTATGACTTCACACAGCTCCATTCTGACTTCACACAGCTCCATTCTATGACTTCGCACACATCTATTCTGACTTCACACACCTCCATTCTGTGACTTCACACACCTCCATTCTGATTTCACACACCTCCATTCTCTGACGTCAAACACCTCCATTCTATGACTTCACAAACCTCCATTCTATGACTTCACACACCTCCATTCTATGATTTCACACACCTCCATTCTCTGACGTCAAACACCTCCATTCTGTGACTTCACACACCTCCATTCTGAGTTCACACACCTCCATTTTGTGATTTCACACACCTCCATTCTGTGACTTCACACACCTCCATTCTATGACTTCACACACCTAAATTCTATGACTTCACAAACCTCCATTCTATGACTTCACACACCTCCATTCTGTGACTTCACACACCTGCATTCTATGACTTCACACACCTCCATTCTGTGACTTCACACACCTGCATTCTATGACCTCACACACCTCCATTCTATGACTTCGCACACCTGCATTGTGACTTCACACACCTCCATTCTATGAGTTCACACACCGCCATTCTGACTTCACTCACCTCCATTCTATGACTTCACACAGCTCCATTCTGACTTCACACAGCTCCATTCTATGACTTCGCACACATCTATTGTGACTTCACACACCTCCATTCTGTGACTTCACACACCTCCATTCTGATTTCACACACCTCCATTCTCTGACGTCAAACACCTCCATTCTGTCACTTCACACACCTCCATTCTATGACTTCACACACCTCCATTCTATGACTTCACACACCCCCTTTGTGCGACTTCACACACCTCCATTCTATGACTTCACACACCTCCATTCTGTTACTTCACACACCTCCATTCTGAGTTCACACACCTCCATTTTGTGATTTCACACACCTCCATTCTGTGACTTCACACACCTCCATTCTATGACTTCACACACCTAAATTCTATGACTTCACAAACCTCCATTCTATGACTTCACACACCTCCATTCTGTGACTTCACACACCTCCATTCTATGACTTCACACACCTCCATTCTGTGACTTCACACACCTGCATTCTATGGCGTCACACACCTCCATTCTATGACTTCACACACCTCCATTCTGACTTCACACACCTCCATTCAATGACTTCACACAACTCCATCTGACTTCACACACCTCCATTCCATGACTTCACACACCTCCATTCGATGAATTCACACACCTCCATTCTTTGTCTTCATGCACCTCCATTCTATGAGTTCACACACCTCCATACTTTGACTTCACACACCTTTATTGCTTGTCTTCACACACCTCCTTTCTTTGACTTCACACACCTATATTCCATGACTTCCCACACCTCCATTCTATGAGTTCACACACCTCCATTCTATGAGTTCACACACCTCCATTTTGTCTTCACACACCTCCATTCTTCGACTTCATACACCTTCATTCTCACTTCAGAAACATCCATTCTATGACTTCACGCACCTCCATTCTATGACTTCACAAACCTCCGTTCTGAGACCACACACCTCCATTCTGAGTTCCCACACCTCCATTCTGTGACTTCAGCCACCTCCATCCTGACTTCACAAACCTCCATTCTGACTTCACAAACCTCAATTCTTTGACTTCACACACCTCCATTCTATGATTTCACACATTTCCATTCTATGAATTCACACACCTCCATTCTATGACTTCACACACCTCATTTCTGAGTTGACACACCTCCATTCTGTGATTTCACACACCTCCAATTTGACTTCACACACCCCCATTCTATGACTTCACACAGCCTCATTGTGACTTTACACACTCCATTCTATGAGTTCACACACCTCCGTTCTGACTTCACACACCTCCATTCTATGACTTCACACAGCTGCATTCCGACTTCAGACACCTCCATTTGTGACTTCACACACCACAATTTTGACTTCAAACACCTTCATTCTGTGACTTCACTCACCTCCATTCTGTGACTTCACACACCACCATTGTTT